>JBAJNP010000921.1:0-74374 GCA_036877545.1 Yasuhikotakia modesta | reverse complement strand
GTTTCACTACTGTTCTGGTATTTTTATGATTTTCTTTTTATAGGTGCTCGATTTACTCTCTCTGTCTTTCTTTGCCTGGGTTAACATCATCTTTACTGCCTCTTTTCCGGAGTTTGCCTGGAAATGCTGTATTTCCCTAAAGGCATTTATTGCCCCTTAACACTGTGTTAGGACACAGAATACTCAACAGACCTCAAAAAAAAGAGAGAAAGAGAGAGAAAGAGAGAGAGAGAGAGAGAGAGAGAGAGAGAGAGAGAGAAAGAGAGAGAGAGAGAGAGATTTGAGAGGTTTGAGATGTCAAAAGGATGTGGTTAAATACACCACATGATTTTCTCTGGCTTACATTTACTCTTAAAACTTGCACAATGCCATGCGAATCCTTTTCCTGTTCATTTCAGTCCATCAAAGGCTTTTAACTTCTCAGTCCGACCTGCACAAGCCTGAATTTACTCTTCAAAACATCAGCGATGGTTCACAGAGTCTGAGGTGACATCAGCAACTGACAAGCACAGAACCCAGAACTCAAGGCCCAGTCCTGTTCTGACACCAAAGTACCATGGCAATACTTTCATTTTTGGGCCCATACTTGAGTCTGTTTACAGGGAGGGCAACTGTAAAAACTGCCCCAGGCCTGTGATGGGGGGCCCACTAAGATCCCCTACGGTACAGCCCCTCTGCCTTCTGCCTCTGGGCAAGAGGAGGCCCAGCCATAAAAGAATGCCCCCGGCCCTCAAGTACTATAACAGTTTTAGGTTGCAAGAACGTTTCCATAATGTTTTCAGTAACAAAAACGTTCAAAATTTTACTTTAAAGATTCTTGAAAGGTTCAAAACATCCAGTTTTTAAACATTGTGTTTACATAAGGGCACAACATTGGTGCCTGGTTTGTTAATATTCTTCTTCAAACTTTTAAAATCCTGTAAGGTTTTTAAAATGTTGCACTTACAACTTATGAATAATGTTTTTAATAGACAATATAATGTTAAAAACCTACTAATGTTACCACAAAAAACATTTTGGATACATTTCAGAGAACTTTAGCCAATGTTCAGAGAACGTTTCCTGTTAGATGGGATCTCAACTAGCAAGTAAAAGCCATGAAACATGTATAATAAGTTTCAGCAGATATCTCTGCATCGCCACGAACCGTTTCGTGCTGAGAGTAACGCTCCTCAATACACAGAACTGAGTTCATATTTGTGCCTCTGCTTGATCAGAACAGATTTCAATTTCCTGCAGTTATCCGGCATCTGTCCAGCCGGACCGCTGTCAATGTGAAGAGGTGCTCTGGTGACTTAAAAACTTAAATGAATTGGATTCAGGGCACCATCCCTGCAATCCTAAAAGGCAAATTCCAGGTCTTAATTTGGACTTGCATTTCCCGACCCTTATGATGCAGACAAAGGGCCAATTTGCGAAGGCATCTGGTTTCCCCTGACAGCATAGACTCTCTCTCCTCCCTGTCGCCCTGTGTGTCTCTCCCTCTCTCGCCCCCAGTCCGTTCTCGTCTGTTTATCATACAATCTCGAAAACAGAATCAAACATGAAAGGAAGAAAGCCGGCCTGAGCCGTTTAGGATCGGCTGGAAATGTCACATCTCTGGAAGCGTTTAGCCTGTCATAGCTGCTCGTGCTCTTCAAAGAGACGCTGGAGGAATGAATTAATGTTGCTTCTGTAACTAACATCCTTCCTCTTCCTCCCATAACCCCCACACACACCCATATCGCACATTATGTTAGTGCATGTGTGTATGTATATGTGTGTATATGTATGTATATACACACAAACACACACACACACACGTAAAAATCACTGTTTCTGGATTAGCATTGTTGTTGGTGACAATTATTATAACAAATCAGATTTAAGTTCTGATCAAAAAATTATTTACAGTAAATGCTGCTAATCCAGAAAAACATCCTGGCAAATTTATGATGGCTACACATATTGGCAATTTTAATTATTATTATAACATAAAATTATTATAACATAAAATTATTTAAACTTTATTTTGAATTCTAATGCATAATTAAAACTGAAACTGGAATTTCTATGTAAAATTCACGGCAATTCACTGGACATCAGTCTCTCCATCTCTGTCACTCCTTCAAATAAATGTGACCATCCACCCGCCCAGCTAACAGTAAGTAAAAAAGTAACAAAAATGTTTTAAAAGTTCAGTTTTTTAGACTTTGTATTACTGCTAAGCCTTTTAATTCTGTAACTATTTAAAAACATCTTTTTCATATCCACAATATATAACATTAATAAAGTTCTACTCGCATTAGTGCAAGAACGCTTTTTTACCATTTTGAGAACCATAAGAGAACGTTAGCCAACTTTCTAGAAACGTTTCCTGTTCGCTGGGCAGTGGCCCGAGAGATCACAGACAGGGAGGAGGAGGATTAGGGCCTAAGGAGAGTCTACCTCCCAAATTTACTGAACCCAAAGGTCAAGAGGAGTTTATTACAACCGGACCGGGCGGTTCTGAGTCCCTCATCTGCAGACAAATCCAGACCCACCCACTTACACGCACTATTGAACACTCTCGCGAACACAGACGGACACACACACACCCGTGCAAACACTCTCTCATACAAAGTGCTGGACAAAGGGAAGAATTCTGTTTGCTCACGGCACCCATCCGTGTAAAAGCACCGTCTCAACGAAACAGCAGAGTCTGTTTATCAGAACGTCCAGCCAACGCCAAACACACACACACACACACACACGAACAGACCCCTCACGGCCACAAAGAGAAGCAGAACAACACTTTCCTTTTCACAACAGCACGCAGCCCCACTAACCTTCCTCTTTGTGCACCTTTGTATCAGTTGAGCAGCGTATAGTTACAGCCATCTGATTCCACAGCTGAAAATGTCTTTCATTTAAGAACAGTTCAGCAAAAGGTCAAACAGAAATAGCAGGCTGGCAAGAAGCTCTCTCACTCGCTCGCTGGTTCATTTCTAGGTGATGGAAGGCAGGAAAAGAAAAAATGCTAAAGTCTACAAAAAAATCTGCTTAGACACAGAAGAATTTCAGAATTTAATAGGAAAATAAGCTGCAACTGTTTGAAACCCGTTCAACGTGGAGTTGAACCGTTCTTATCTGCCTAAAACGATTCCAGAAATAACAACAAAAACATGACAGCGGCTCAGCCCTCCTTAAAATGTTGGTGTCACTGAATTAATAGTTTCATTATGTTTCTTAAGTGACACACTAGAAGCTGTTTGATTGCTGTGTGTGTGTTAGCCTGTGTTTTATCTGAGATGTGATGGGCATGTGGGCTATCTGCGCTCTCAGCTGCCCATTGTCACGCTGGTAAATCATTAATGCCACGTTCCTCCTCTGACCTTGTGGGTTAAAATGACTTGTACCTGATAAACCCCAAACCAGCAACAGAAACGCCACAAATCTCCAGAAACTATTAAAAAAAACATAGTAAAATATTTGATCTGGTTAAAGTGCTGTTATATTAAACGTTATTTGTAAGGTACTTTTACTTGCAGAATTATTATTATTATGGTTTTAAATTTATACTCATTTAAACAAAATCATTACTGTCTTTAATTGTTCTACTGTAAAAAAACAAACTCTGTATTTCTAAAAAAAAATCACAACTGAGACTAGTGAGAATAATAAAAGTAAAACTTCTTTTACTTAAAAAGTAAAAGTAAGTAAATTAAACGCATTACAGTAAAAGTGCTTAAATGTCATAAATAATAATATCAAAATGTTTAAAGCTGCAATCTGCCACTTTTGGGAGGTAAAAATGTCATGACAGATGCGTGTTTAAAAGGGTCTCTTTCTCTTACCCTAATTCCCAACGGTAAGTTTATAATAATGATTTATAATTTAAGCTGTCAGCTCTGGTTTGCCAGGAAATGTCAGTTTGACTTGTACTTGGTAAAGTAACCTGTACAAACAAGTAACAGTTTTAAAACAATTGTTTAAAACAGCCTTTTCTTTTCAGAGCAAGTTTGTTCTTTTAAAGCAAGACCTTGGCATGTTTCTGCGAAATGCACTGCAGCCGTGAGCCTGAAATATTTAGCATCAGTCCACATTTAGCAACAACTTCTGTTCAGATATTTTTGTGTTTATACAAACGCAGCACAGAAGTCAATCACAATCAGCCACAGTGAGACGCAACCATCCGTTGCTTTGACAACTGCAGCTGCAATCTGAAAATTCATCATCCATCTAAAATGTGGTTTCTGTGTTAGCGGCTAACCTGAAAATAACGCTTAGAGAAAAGACAGGGACATCACACGGTGTCTGGAAAAAGAGCTGCTGACAACAGCAAAAAAATCTCTGATATTGCACCCAGACACAAAGCTTTTGGGAATCTCTGTTCATTCTCCAAGTGTGTGTGGGAAACTCGGAGAGCGTCTTAAATGCACGCAGGCTGACTGTCTCCTAGACAGAAGCCTACAAAAACGAAACACATCCGGAAGAACTCATCTGTTTGTTGTTTGTGTGTCTGTGCGAGGGGGAGGGTGTGTGTGTGTGTGTGTGTGTGTGTGTGCCTTCAGAATTGTGCTCATGAATGGAATCGTCGAGTTACACCATAAATCTGTCCCTCATCATGGAGACAAAATGAAAAGAGTCCCCCACCATAAAACATCTGTAACAGTTCCCTGCGCCACTAACACGTAATGGGGTAATTACCGGGTGGAGGGGGCGGTTGGTTTTGGGCTGACGCTAAAGCCCACATACCCCTTCTTTTGTACAGCTTTTGTGCGGCACTGCCTAGCCAGAGGGCCGTAAAGTTAAGCTGGGTCCTTGCGCCCTCATGCCCTAAAAGTGACCCGCCTGGATGTCCCACCAACCCGATGACACCCGTACATTATCCTAAACATGCATAATTGATGTCTGATCGTTTTAGAGCGGCTACGGTCCCGTCCGGGTGTTCTCCTCACCTTCTAATCAAGCGCAATTGAGGTTAACTGTATTGTGCTGAACTGAAACGCTAGACAGGTAAGCTGCAAAGACTCATGACTAATGGATGGTGCGAGCCGGCAGGGGCCGTGACCTTTTGAGACACCCCAGGCACCCCCGAGTGAAAGTCTTGCTTCTACAGAGCCTCAAGGTGTCCATCAGGTCTGCTTACCAATCAGCACCCAAGATCAATCCACCAGCCACCCTAATTTCTGCCGCTCACGGTGGGTCTGTTCCTGCTAGCGCGCTAGTTACGAGCCGTGTTTGTTTTTCCTCAGCGGATCGCTTTACAATACAACTCCAAGCTCTTTATTGTTCCCTGCAGCGCAAGCTTGTTTTTATGAAATCAAGCAGACCGGCAGGTCTCAGGCTCGCCCTGCTGCATGTCTTCAAACAGCGTGTGAGGTTAGCAACAGTTTTAAGTCTAGTTTTGGGAGCCGTATTTAACACACATGGCCAGCAGTACAACCAGATGGAGGGTGGCAGCCGGGTCACGTCCCTAACCTGCCACTAAACACTGCTATTGTCTGAACCACTGTGCAAATTTACCCTGCTCTTAGCACACACTCAGAGACAAGATACGCACACACACTTAACGACAGCAACCAACACCAGACCATTGTCTCAAAACACTCAATTGGGTCGTGTCAAAGAGCGAATGTGACAGCACCTCAAGAGAATTTCCAGAAAAATAAAGCGTCTTGTCAAACACGTGTGGAAAACGGTCAAACGTGACGTTAATCACAGCGTGTGTCCTACAAATATTTGCCCGTCCTGCCGTTCTCAAACAAAAACAACAATTCTGGAATATTTTCTTCAGCTTCTATTAGATTTGAGATGTTAATGAGATAAAAGCACCGACTCGGTTTTCAAAAAGGCCCCCGTCTTGAGTGGTAATGTGATTAGCAGGTAAGCTAAAGCCAGGTGTTAGTTAGAAGCATCCATGAGGACACTGACTGGACAGCCTGGAAACCGAGCAGATGCACCATTAGAGGAAACCTCCAGTCTTTTGTTGTGTCTTCACTGGACCAGCATGTGTTGTCCTGCAATTGAACAGATGTTAATTGCTTTGGCCTTTTTTTATAAACGGCAATCTGTAACTTTTGGGTTAAAAATAAACCAAAATCAGTTATTAAACAAGTACGTAATAGATCAGTGTTTAAAAAGTCTCCTCTTACCCTGATTCCCAACGCTGAGTTTATAATGATGATTTATAACTTCATCGGTCAGGTCTGATTTCCTGGGAAATGTCAGTCTGGCTTTATCTGACTGTAAAGAAACATGTAAAGAAAAGTATTTCTGCAATTTTAGAGATGGCTACAGAGAGGCAAACGTGAGTTTAATGCAGTACAGAAAACCAAATAACAAAGAGAAAAAAAAAATCCAACAGTTCACAATGCAACTGTCTGTCGTTTTAAGGAAAAATGGATAAATTATTTTCTGACCTCTGACCTCAATGCACGGGCAGACGCATGTAATGTTTGGTTCAAGCTTTTGTCTTTGTCTTGTGCAGTGGATGAATACGGAGCTGCGCTGGAGGTCAGTTCAGGCATCTGCTGTTTCTCAGACAGACCCTCATCCACACTCATCCACCCTCCATCCATCCATCTGTGAGCTGCTGTTCTCCTTCTGTCTCCACAACACCTCACTGTCTTCTGATCCAACCTTCTCTTCCACAATGTTACCAACAGGAACACAAGAACAAACTCCTTTAAATGTTAATCTTACTCCTCAACATCAAAGTTACGTCAAAGAAAATAAATAATTCAATTTATACTTTGTCCATTTAAAACGTTACATTAATTTGGCTGTGAAATTTAGGTATGCTTCCAAATTTTAGCATTATAATTAAAACTTTTTTTTACATTTCCTTAAAATAACAAAAACACACTTATATACAGAGACATAAGAGGTTGTGTGCAAAAACAGTGAGTAAATGTGTTTAATTTCCAGAAAAAAATATTCATACGCCAAAATACTCAGTTACTTAGTATAAAAACTCATTAACTCACCAGCCTTTGTTAATCCACAAAATCTGGTTACCTAGAGGAATATTTTCTTTGTGTATATTTGCATTTTACAATTTATGAAAATGTAAATAAAAATGGTCCTTTTTGAGTTCTAATGTATTTAACAAAAGCAATATATGAACTTTCAGGCCTGTTTTATTTTCTTGCCCTGCTGGCTTGAGCGAATCTTAAACCGCTATTAACAAATCCATTACCAGTAACTAAAACACATTTTCCTTTTTTCTACCCGGAACGTCCAATTTGAAAGTCAAGTCTGTGTATCTTTGCTGTGTGGGGCAGAGATGAAGCACGACCAGAGCCCCACGCAGACACACGCACAGATGTGATGCGTCAAACCTTTGGTGAACAACATTTCCCAAAATTCTACTGAAAGGCGTCTGTCCCTCTGCCAGGTTCACGCTGCAACTGCATGCAAGGCTAAAATCCTCACACACATCAGACATAACATTCAAATAAACAGATGTCTCAGGAGGCATTCCCGACAGAAGAAGATACTGTAGCTTTCCAAAAACCAGGAAGAGCCTTTACTCATCGCAGAACCGAGGCCAGGAATGCACTGAGGAACGCGGAATGGTAAACTGCAATTCCCTTTCACATCCACTCGTTCTGTGAACCCAGCCACTGTTGTACATAAATCATAATCAAGTCCGAGACAGAAAGCGTCTCAGGTCTGTTGCAATCGTGTCTCCTTTGCTCGGCCTAAAAAACTCACTGACGTGTATAAGAATTTAGAAAGGAATTTGATCAAGCAATTCTGTTCCTAAAGCTGCAATCTGTAACTTTAATGGGGCTAAAAATTTGTTAACACAAACTGTTTACCCCTATTCACAATGGTGATGCTTATGGATGATTTATAAGATGAATGAGGTTTTGAGAATATATTATTTAAATTATTATATATATATATAATTTGAGGTCTCAAATCAACATATATAAAGTATCCTGCAATTTCATGCTTCAAACAGAGATGGCGGTAGAGAGACAAACATTGCAGATTGCAGCTTTAAAATAAGGTAAACTATATACAAGGTCATGGAAGGGTCAATAAAATTCAATAAAGGTATAAACTAAAGCAATGCTGATACTGTAATTTACATAATACATATACAAAACAACTTCAAAGCAGCCATAGCCTGCATTTAAAACTTGGCTATAAATTCTACCCACTGTAAGTTGTTATTGAGTACAAACCTTAAATGGGGGTGATGGGTTTAGCTCAGTAGTTCCTGTGTGTCTGTGTTAGTCACCATGAAATCAAAGTTTACTATTCCTTTTTTCTTATGGAATATCGCAGCATTATTATAAGCGATTTATCTGTGTGGGACATACATTTCTTTAAACTCACTGGTCCTTGTAACGGTGTTCACAGAGTTCACGGTGACTTTAAAAGAAACTGTTAATGGGTGATAAGGAACATTTTCAGTAGACGCCACCTGACCCGGTAAAAGCTACAGTACCATGTCCATTCTGAGACAAGTTATCATTATTAACTGTCATTCATGGGGGCCATTAGCATCTTTTTTCCCCCTCTTGAACAAACACGTGTAGGGCGACATGATACTGTAAGGAAGTCTGGACAACATATTCCATTTCAAAGCAATTTCCTAATTGCTTCCAGGCCACAGCCAACGAAACAATCCTGCCTTCAACCTTTTCATCTAAAGATTGGGAAATATTACAGTGTTAACGTAACAAACGGACAGGTAATTCATCGGAAAACCCTCATCCCTGTCGTTCATCCAGGTCCACGTCTCCAGCGTTACCTTAAATCTCTACGGTCCCATGTTTCAACACCGTTCAGGAAAGCTGAGAGGTCACGTCGCAAGACACACTTCAGCACCGTTGATTTTTGGAGCAGAAATGTATCCGAGGACAAAAGATCTGCTAATAAAACACTTTGAAAACGAGACCCAGAAATCTTGTGGGTTTGGAAAGCATCTGAGAGCTAATATAAACGAGAAACGGATCAGGTGAAGAGCTGAATTATCTCAACAGAAGATCTGTCAGCACAATGGAAACAAAAGACAGACACATGAAAAGACTTCGCTGAGTGAAATCAAGAATATAATTGTTAGACTTTATACAGGCTAAACTGAAATTTTAACTCGGTGTGACACCTTAACTAAACCCAATGAAAAACTGCACAGGGATATAAAAAATACAAACAAATGAGGGAATTGTCTAAACGTCAATTTGCTATAATGATCTCAGTGCTGAACTTCACAGATAAAACACCATTGGAACTAACTTTGAAGTATCCAGATTTCTGCATTAATACCTGTATAGTTTTCCTCAGAGCTGAAACTCTTGTCTCTCCAGCGCCATCTCTGTTTAAAACATAAAACTGCAGGCTACGGTTCATGGTCTGTCAAGTCAAATTAAGCCAAACTGATAATTCGACCTCACAGATGCAATTAAAAATCATTATAATAATCTTACCTGTAGGATTCAGATGAAGATAAGGAGACACTTTTGAACACTGATCTGTTATGTATTTACTCAATTGATTTTTGTTTTTTTTTTAACAACAACAACAACAACAAAAATACAGCTTGCAGCTTAAAAAACAACAACTTTTGTCCACTTAATGACACTCTGCATTCTGCTGTAGGTCTGCTGACAACGAATATATTTACAGAACTCTTAAAACGTTCAGAAAGTTTCAGTTTTATAGATTTAAAGGCATCTGGGGAGTCACTGCTGCCACACAAATAGTGTATTTAAACCTTTTATTTGTACAGTAATAGTGTGGATTATTATCCATTGATATACTGTATAATATAATATATATATTTATATATATATAATTGGGAAAACCTTTAAACTAACTGAATGCACCTCAGAACTTAGATTCTATGCAATGATGAGGTAGACATCGATCATGGTATTTCCACCCTCAGCAATAATGAATACATTTAAATTAATTTGTTTTATCAGCGTAAGAAATACACGATTATCATGAAACTGTACATCACAAATAATAAAATAATTATAGAATAGAAATTATAGCGATTTGAGTGCATTTGTAAATGTACATTAACAAAGAAACGTTTTCCATTTCTTCATACGTTGCACTTAGGTTTTACTTTACAAATATTTACAGCTCAAAAAAATGAACAACAGTGCATTCAAAGCTAATGTGCATTTAAATATATGCTCGCGCACGAGTCTCTTTTTCCATGTTAAGTCTATAGGAATGCAAACATTGATTTTTCGTCACCCCAGGTGAGTCTCTGTTCGTCGTTTCCACGCGTTTTGTAGACGTCGTTGCCTACAATCAAACGTCCAGACGCTTCATATAAAACTGTCCGATGTTGCTCATCTCCATCTTCTTATAAAACAACAGTCTCTCTCTTTCTCTGAAGGAATGAATGAAGCAGGAACGCAGAAACGTGTTTGGTACATTCACCATTGAGCAGAAAGCTGCATATGACTCGGTAACGGAACCCCGGTGGCCGTTTTGTCCGTGCATCACCATCCATATAACACATCTTATCCATACAACTACAGAGCAAATAAGAGGTGAGCCTCTCCGTTTGAACAGGTGCCCGTCTTCCCATTCCTCTGAGTCCACAGAGATAATGGGGAAACCTTATCTGACTTTTTTCTACCTGTCTGGTCTGAGTTTTGGAAATGTTTTAGCCTATTCACAACAATGAATCCAAATGCGTAACAATATGACGTCCTAAAACATGTTTCGAGAAACTATACACGTTGTCGCAACCATAAACGTGGCCTATTTGCAATTGCTATTCTGAGATCATTTAAATAGTCAGAAATGTCTCTAAGTAGGACGAGGAATCCCTTTTGCATAGTTGAGATGCGCACAGTGAAGGGGCTCTTTCGTTCTCCAGAACTCACACCGGTTCTGGTTCGCCTCTGTTCAAGTGTTTCAAGCCTCGGTGCCAAACGTGGGTTGGTGTGATGCGCTACCTACAGCCGCACTGTTCCACCACCATGTCCTCGTACTGTTTATACACGACGTTGTTGCCGGAGTCTATGTACAGTATGCTGATGGGGCTGAGTTTGGTGGGGACGCAACAGCTCGGCGGTGTGCTGTTGGGGTCCATGGAGTTCATGAGCGTTTGAATGATGGCGTGGTTGGTCGGCTCCAGGTGGGATCTCAGGGGGAAATCGCACACGCCCTCGCAGTGGTAGGCTTCGTAATCTAGGGGAGCGATGATCCAGTCGTCCCAGCCCAGCTCTTTGAAATTGACGTGCAGCGCCTTTTTGCTGCATCTCGATTTGGACTTTTTCCCGTGTCTTTTCCCGTGGCGATTATTCAGCGCGGTTCTGCGTCTGCGCCGGGCCTTAAACTGCAGGCCGCTCTCCTCCTCCTCTTCCTCGCTCTCCCCGCGAGACTTGATCTTCTCTTTCATCTCATTGAACAGGTTTTCCCTCTTCCTCGACCGCGCGTAAACCACCAGAATGGCCTTTTCTTGCTGCGTTCGGCCGTGCCGGTGGAAACCCAGTTGGTTTAAGTCGATTTCCGCGTCAGATTTGCCGTGCGTTACCTTGAGCTGGAGACAAAGCTGATTCCCTTGGGCTGCAAGATGCCTGTTTTTGAAAATCCCCCAAACGTCCAAAACCTCCCATTCTGGTTTTCGGGAATCCCGAAGATCAAGGGACCTGGAACCCAGCGGCCTCTCTGATCGACAGGAAAGTAAATGAAGGCTGTAGACGCCTGACTGGGACGGTAGGAAATCCCCAGGCGCTTTTCGAAATATCCTTAATTCAGCACCGACCAGCTCTTCTTTGTCCGAGAGGGTTGAGACATCAAACAGATACGTTTGTCTTCGCAAAGGAGAGAGTATGAGATCGTCTGCAAGATAAAGAGAAATAACGCAGTCAGATTCACTTAAAGCGGACAGTGTTCAGAACTGATCGCGTCCTCCCAGTGCGACCAGGTTAAACTGGCTTTGTTTCCAAGCCTGTGGGTCGAGGCTGGAGGACAAAGTGGCATAAAATAGAGTATGAAGGAATAGCTAACAACAACAACAACAGAAAGAAATAACGTTATTATCATCCCAGTGCAGGTGAACGGTAACGTTGCGTGCGCAACGAATTGCGTCTAATAAATAAGTTTTACTCGGTGGCTTTGTCCTAAATGTTCACAACTTAGTTTGGTCGGTAAAATAACATGAAATATATATATGTATATATGCACAGGTGATAACGCAAAGAAAATAGGGAGAAAGAGAGAGAGAGAAAGTTGGAAAACAGTGCCACAGACACAAAGCTACATACTGTACGTGTGGAACAATGAACAATTAATGCATTCTTTCCCCTTCAGGAATCCAGAGGCCTAGTCGCGCTTTATCACCGCCTTTATCTCCCTGACGGACCGAACGAGGCATTAATCTCATTTCATGTGGGCTTGTGTAAGAAAGTTTGTTGAACTTTTAAGACTATAATCGTTCCAACTGCGCCTTGGGCGCAGATATCGTTTAACCTTAACAAAACGCCGGATAAATACGTGCATAATTATAAACAACAAACTTTTGACTTTCGTTAGAAAATAAACGCACTGCATCAGTTAGTTACCTTTTATATCAGGTTTACAATAAACGAATTTAATGTGTGGTTGTTAGGTTTAAAATAACCAAATATATTTGTAAAACAAAACTTAAATTGAATACCCATGAAATAACCCCAAAACAAGCCTGAAAACACCAGCGGTAATATTATTATATTTAGATTTCCTTTTTAGGTTGAGGTGGATTGAAACCTTGTGTTTATTGTTGTTATGCACGCATGGTCCACATTAACGTTTTTATAAGACCCCAAACAAATCCAATGCAAGGTCACCAAATAATTAACAGTTCTGAATTCCCTCCCATCCCATTAAAAAACACCCCGCTTATATTTCATCCCGTCTGCCAACAACAACATCTCCGGTTCAAAAGCGATTATTCCGCATATAAGTTATTTCAAACGCAATTGCACGCAGCCAGACTTGGACGAGTTTATACAGCGGCCTAACCGGATAATAAAGACAAGTGAATTCCACTAAAACAAATGCATAAATCACCCCAGTCACACCGTTGCTTCCTTTTAACCAATGCGCATTTCTGTCCAACAAGTCGATTTGGTGCAACGAGACGCGGACAGAAAAAAGCGACGGAGGCTTCGCTCGGTGTGGCTACCGGGTCCAGCGAGCACCATCTGCGTTTTAATGAGTTACTTCAAGTGCCAAAAGTAATTTTCATACATTCCGTTTGTTCTTGTCTGATCTTGCAACCATAACGATCTGAAATTTGGGGAAATGTCTTATCTGTTTGGAGGAAATTCCTTCCTGTTACGCTGAAAGATTACTGCCTTATCATAATTGAACGGCGCTTGAGTGGAAATTATTCTTGATGACATTTAACAGCGTATGACGCGCATGGCACATATAGCCAAGAGACTTTAGCGAAGCCAGGCAACTGAAATAGTTAGAGAAGTTTTTCATTAATTTTGCATTATGCTTTCCAAGTCTTGGATGAAGCACGTCAGGCTATTGGGAGCGCTCTGAAAGAAACAAAAAACTTCTTAAAGACGCAGAAAAATGGCCATATTTTCCTATTACAAACGCGCAATGATGCCCACAGAGCAAAACATTGTAACTAAAACACACAGGGAACAGAGGAAACGTCCTCTAAACTTTTTGCTTCTCTCTTTTGGGGATGTGCCACTGGCTAAACTAGTTCATTACGGGAGAATAGACAGTGTTTGATATGTTATGACACGGACACTCAATTAGATCACCGAGTTCAAATACTCCATTCTGCGGTTTGATGCGAAGCGACCCTCGGAGGGTGCAGAGAAGGGTCACAGGCAACGACACATCAAATCAAAATCAGCGAGGAAAAGTGAAGCTTTTCCATTAAACCAGCGTGCGCGTCTCTGCCGTCCGCGAGCGCGTTTGTCTGCACAGGAAAGTGCAATTTAACCATCACGAAAAGTTTTTCTTTTGTTATGCCGTGTCTTTTTAGGAAGTTTGCATTCGTTGTTTTCCTCTCCAAATTGTTCAAATGTTTCAAGCAAACCGATTTATCTCCTCTCTCCCCACAATAACATTAATAAACGGGAAACGCGGGTTGTAATTCCACAATTAACAGAAATAAAGTTCAAACTTGTTTATTTAAAACGAAAAAAGTGATTAAAAAGTGATGCACGATTTGTGCGAATAGCTAAAAAAGTTTTGGTTCGGTACAAAAACGCAAAGCGAATGACTTTTGTTTTCTCTAGTTTTGTTTTTCTCTGGTTTATCCTGGAAAGAAGTTGGTGAGAAGCGGCTGTTGCGCGCGAGCGGTGATGTGAGCGCGATGATTTATTGCCTTCATTTAGAAAACTCACCAATTAGTGTTTTATTGGCGTGTTACCTCGGGGTCAATGTAAAACTAATATAACTTTATACTACCCAAAATATGGGGTCGGGGTCACCATTAAATTGTGGCCCAAAGTGAACGACTGATCGCCAGAGCCTCGCCACATGAATAAATCCCTGTAGTCAAAATTGGTCTGATTCCAAAACGATTCGCCCGCTTTCAGGAGAGGGCATCCTTATTTTTCCTTCACATTAATCTCCATCTATCCATCCGTTTCTCAGAGCAAAAACGAGAATTGCATTTTTAAGTAACTTGGCCTAACAGCAGGCCATTGATTTACTGTGCGTTTAAAACAAATAACATTTTAAATATTACGGTCCACTTTCTAACATAACGCTATAATAAGACGAATTATTAACACATTTATTTATTTATAGTCATAATAAAAGCCGCAGGTTAAATTATTATAATGTTTCGTAAGCTTATAAAACGCACACAGGCTATAAGTTTAGGAATATAAATTAAAACAAACCTTTTCCCCTGTCCACGAAACTCGTTATGGTATTTGCAGACTTTGAAGAGCGGAAAAAACTAGCGTTGAGTCCAAGTTTTTCCGCGGCGGAGTAAGTCCTGTATATGGACAACATGTAGTCGTGCGGTACCACCGGGTCCTTTAGATCGTCCCTGCGACCCGCGGAGGATGCGAAAATCTCTTTGAGAAATTTGGGTGACCTTTGCCCATCATGTGCGCCCCTGCCACCCTTTCCTTTTCTCGCCGTTAGCGCAGCTGACTGGCAACACGGTAAACTCCACAGGAGGAGAGCGTAGAAGGCGACTGCTCGCAGGGCGTCCATGGCGGTACTGTCCCCAAAAGCTGAAGTCGAACCGTGTCCCTGGGTGAAGCCGGGCTTTTTGGTTGCGGGTTTGACGAGTGCGGAGTGCGCGAGATGTGCGCTGCGTGTCTCCGGTGAAGTGCGCTCGGAGCGCAACGCGCGGAGGCTGCAGACGCCCTGAGACACGCCCACCGGAGAGACGCTGCTGGATTTATTGGAGAACTCCAGGCTCTTTGTAAACCTCCGGAGACCCTGCAAAACGCTTTAGCGATTCTTTACATGCTATTAGATATTTAAGGATAAAACAAGTGGAAACGTATCAGTATCTTGCTACTGTTTTTCTAACGCATGCACGCATATTAATTATGCCAGAAAAAAAAGATACAGAAGTTTATATAAAGTCACATGCGTGAACCGAGACTGCAACTAAAACGTTCACTAGACGTTCACTGATGCGGAGAAAAATGACATGCATGATTTAAAGAAGCTGTCAGTCGCTGGAGTAAAATAAAACGCTTTGCACAAGTAAACTAACGTGTTGACAGAAGCGAGACTGACTACAAGCGAGAGGCACCTGACAGCTTAACCAAGTTAAGACTATTATTAACTGAGGTCGAAAAAACACACCTGGCCCTTAAGATGAAAAACATTATATATTTTATTACTAAACTCAAAATAAACGACAAAACTAGACAGTTTGTTAGACAGTTTGCCTGTGCATATGTGATATAAACTGCAGAAAGTTATAACGACGGCCAAGGTGAGTCCGACTCTCTATTCAGAAAGTGACCGCAGACCCGCCCCGTTATCTTGGGTTGCACCGCCCCCGTGCGGCTCTTAACTGACATGATCTTGTAAGACAATAAAGATTATGTAAGCACCTTGCAAGAAGTTATACTTTTTAAACACTATATTATAATACCTGACAACTGAAAGTTTAAATAAGCTACAAGACAAAACACGGTTGTCACTTTTCAGACAGACAACACAGAAACAAAAACACGTTCTGCTTCAAACCTAAAACACCAAATTCACCCACATAACCAGTAAAAGACCAGTAAAATAAACCAGTAAAAGACATAGACACATTTAATTGCTAGTTCTAGAGACTTCTGTATAAGCAAGACATACAAAAAGATTATAAGCACTCACAGTTATTACAACATCCGTCACCACAAGTACTAAGAGTTTAACTTGACAAAAACTTTAACACAAGCAATGCTGAATTCATACATAGTCATACTTTCCAAAATATTAGCATGTCAAGAAAATCACCACAGCACATGTGATACAAACCAAACAAGAACCATCTGGACCAAAAAGTTCAAACACCTATAATTCCAAGTAAGTATAAGTCACTGTGTAATTTTTGGGTAAAGTTATTATGTTTAAATACATATACATACATATATATATATATATATAAATAAACGTGCATATTTTAATGCAATTGACCCCATTATGAAAACGATTTCAATCAAGTAGTAAAACTCATATTAAAGCACAACATTTTAAGCTGACCCAAAATGACTTGATATATTTCTGTCACATTTAACATGTTTGCTGTTCAAGGAATTTACATTTATTTTTACATTTACATTTATCTTTTACAGTAATTCAAACACTGCGATGTTTGTCGTTGTGTTTTCCACCAGCAGAGGGCAACAACACGCCAATGCATTACAACTACCCCAAAATCACGATTTACAACAACAGATGAGACGCAGGCGCTGCTGTAAACGCACGTCTCGGTCACACGTCCTGAAAACAACCGGCTACTGACTTAACGCCACAAGACAAGACAAAACAGTCACTGCATCAACTTAAACTGGCTATAAACCAAATGTTGCATTAAATTGTCACACAGTTAGGATGGGTTAACATAGACTCCTATCTGGATCACTTTCTCTTGGCCTTAATATCACGCTTGTTTAACCAGTTGACTTCAGCACCATGGAGAGCCGACGCAAACTCTGCCATCACTGTCTCAGTCTTTACTGTCTTAAACATCCTTACACAATCCTTACACTTTCCTTAAAACCTTATTCATAAGACATCGCCAGAGATCAAGACAGAGCAGTCAAAACGCACGTAAGACGTGCCCAGCCAAGAACGTTTCCCTAACGTTTCATTCAGATAACAGCGTTACTGTAAATGTTTCAGGAAGGTTAAACATTATTGCTTGGTTCAATAAACGCCATCCAAACTTTTCTAATTCTGTAACGTTTTTAAAACGTTCCCCAACAACTTAAAAACAACGTTTTTGATGCACGTGATGTATAACGTTAAAAAGTTCCCCCAACGTTACCGCGATAACGTTTTGAACAACTTTTAGAGAACGTTAGCCAACGTTGTGAGAACGTTCCCTGCTGGGTAGCGTCATTGAGACGCCGTGTAAACAGCACACGTCAATAAAAACGTTCAGGGCTTTTGTCACGTCTTGCCTGACGTGTAAGGGTTAATAATCGTTGTTGCATAAGACACTTGGACCGCCAGACGGATCCACGTACAGTCGATGTCAGTCTCTTGCGTTGCAGCACATGAGCCGTGTGCAATAATCCGGATCTCACACCGACAGCGAGATCCGATCACATCCGACCCAAACAACAAGCGCTGGAGGTTCAGAGCATCACTGTGGGGCTTGGATACAGAGCTGCGCATCTCTTCTCTCCGCATCACGAGGCAAGTGGCTTTACCTGCTGCGTCACACTGTTGTTATCACTGCGGGTTTATTCAGGAACTCGTATATTACAAACATCACATTTCATGTGATGATCTTTAGCTGTTAAAAACGCGTTCAGGATGCAATAAAACCTGATGCTTTAATGGACTGTACGGTTGTGCTCTGGCGTATAAACTAATGTTACTGCGTTGAAATGTTATTGTGTTTACCAGTGAAGTTTATCTGAACTTGTACGTGTTGTTGTTGTTGTTGGGTAGTTACTGCACAGGTGAGACAGAAACGTCCTTCAGAAGATCACAAATCTGTGTCAGCCTCGATCTTACAAACAGGTAACACTTCCGGAAAATGTCATAAAATGATCCTATATAGTATAAAGAAATAACAAAAACATTGTAATATTACGTCAATGTGGATCTGATGAGATTTGCTATTAAACACAACGGAAAAACTAAATAATAATGGGTTAAAATATTCCTACAATAAGTCCTTTTATACATTTGTAATCATACACACTGACCACTGAATCTTATCTGTCATGTCAAACTTAAACACTGAAACACAAAACAGAAAATGGTTTCCAGCCACCATTGTGAGGCATTAGTGTGTCACAGAACTAAAGACAGAATGAAGAGTCAAGAGATTTAAGGGTTTTTTTCAGGTCTTTTGTGTTGATTTTGTATCTACAGTAGCCAAGAGAGGCTGTTTGGTTAACACAGCCTGTTTAGTTCCATGCATATTAAGAACAAGACCTTCAACATGACTGAAACTTATATGGCTATTTCATGAAACAATTTAATGTACATTTTTGATTAATTTATATAATTCATGATAAGGAGGGGCTTAAGAACGGGTATATAATGTTAGCTATTATGGTCAGGTGTTGTATGAGTGATTAGCATACATTAACATACATTACATAAGCTGTTATGAATCACTGAGTATATAACCTCTGACACTGTGATTGTGGTGCTGTTTTATCACATTAAGCCAGTTATGTCATTTGCATAAAGAGGCACGAGGTGGCATTAAAGCAGACATCAGTACCTCC
Source organism: Yasuhikotakia modesta (assembly GCA_036877545.1). Taxonomy (NCBI): domain Eukaryota; kingdom Metazoa; phylum Chordata; class Actinopteri; order Cypriniformes; family Botiidae; genus Yasuhikotakia; species Yasuhikotakia modesta. The sequence goes on along the minus strand of JBAJNP010000921.1, from coordinate 55,532 downwards.
ACAGTGTGTCTAGCCAAAACTGGACTGACTGAAACGGCTTAAACTGAGCCTTTCTGTTTGGCTGAGGAGAGATAAAACCATTTGCCCAGGCACAAAACATCAATCAGGGACTGAATAGATGAGTAAATTCACCAGCCACTATCTGGAGTTTAAAGGCACTTCTCTTTTTCGTTGCTATGTTGCCAGGTACTGTTGCTAAGGCTCTACAATCTGGGTTTCCAGAGAGAAGAGTCTAATTCCCACAAGTGGCCAATTCAACAGTCAAGAATTGTACAGCTCATTGACAAAGAGCAAAAAATAAATCTAGGTTTTTAGTACAGCTCAGTCAGTGCTGTTCATGCATTTACAATAAACAGTAAACTTTACCGTAAACAGTAACATTTGTAATTTCTTTAAAAAAGCCAAAAATCAGAACATATGCCAAGTGTGTATATTACAGCTGAAAGACTGCATAACCGTGTTGTGTAACGAAACATGGCATCTAGACCCAAAATGGAAAATGGCAGGAACTCACTGAGGCAACGAATGTGAACCTTAAAGGGTCAATTACGTCATTTGTGCCGACAGCAACCCTGACCCTTACGTAAGCAACTTTAAACTGATGCTGACAGACAAGACGCATAACAGCCACACTAACAACAGGAAATGGAACGATGACATCATAGTCAATTATACCACACACACACACACACACACACACACACACACACACACACACACACACAAAATATGGTGTGGGGGCTCTGGTTGCAGTAGAGAGGGGCGGAGTTTCATCATCTCCCACACTAGACATGGATTAATTTGACCATATTACTTCCTTCTCAAACTGCTAATCCTGTTTACATAATACTCATTTATTTCACTGATTTCCACCAGAGTAACATGTTTTAATAAAGTGTGTTGCATCAGATGTAACAGTTAATATTCCAAGCGATAGCAGATTTCATTTATTTAGTGGCTGCAACAAGTAAAAGACACTAAACTCTTGCATTGCAAACAACCTTGGCAAAAACAGACTATTTTTTCAGTAAACAAGCACACACAAAAATGACTGAAGACAAACCAATCCACAGAGCAAATATAATAAAGCATATTAAATTATACACACAGCCATTCATTTCCAAATGAGCCAAAACAGCCTGGCTTCAGCAAAACAAAACAAAACAGCCTGCCATGCTAATGTCCACTTCCCTGTTACTACAGCCTTGTTTATGTCAAGATCATTCACATGTAACCTCTTTCCTTTACAGTTTTTCCTGTAATTCTACCTGTTTAAGAAGAATGGGACCTTTTCAGGCATTCGAGGTACTTGCCTTGCCTATACATACATAATACTATATAATTCTCGTCCAATCACAGTTTCTGCGAGAAGTGTGCTATGCATATAAAACTTATTTATCCATTTTACATCATTTTCAAACTCCAATCCAATATTCTCACCCACCAGCAGCAGCTTTATAAGAAGTTTAAATAACTCACCTCAGCAGCTCGGCGTGTCTCAGATGACGATCCGTGTTTCCAGTTATTGATTTTTAAGCATTTCTTGTAGATGAAGTCAACAGAGAAGGCAAGCATGCGCAGTCGTATCCCCCGTCCTGTCATCAAAACCCTGAGTCCAAAAGCGAAGCGCTCCGCAGTCGCCACTGGGCCGTTGTCAGAGGAGGAGAGCAAAGATTTCGACGTGAGCTCCCAGCATTCCAAAAGAACCATCAGTCCTAACAGCCTGTCCTCAGGTAGGACATTTCAAATCATCCTTATTACAGATACATTAACGCTGCAAACGTTTTGGGTTAAAAATGAACCAACAGTTATTGAGCAAATGCTCACTCTGATTCACAACAATACGTTTATAATAATGATTTATAAACTGAACTGTCTGTTTGATTTGGCAGATGGAAACAGAAAAAAGATCCAGCTACTGTATTGCATGCTGGGGTAATTGCAGATGGTGTGGAGTTTGTAGCTTGTTCTAACAGCAGTTGTTTAGAACGTAACCTTGTACCACAGTACAAATATAACCATGCAAATAATCTGCAACTTTACGTTTTAATCACAGATGATGACAGAGGCAAAACTGACAGATTGCAGCTTTAGAACTATAATGTCTGACTACAGACTGTCCTGTATATTTAAATGCAAGAATCATCCAGTATCGTTCTGGTTTATGAGTTATCAAAAACTAAAACCACCATCAGCACTCATTGCCCAGGCCGACATTATGCTCAATGTGAGAAAAGTCCGAAAAATGTGCTTGTTGTTGCACTACAACCTTTAAACTGTTTTTGCATCACTTGCTTTTAACTTTTGTTGGTTTTAACTTCCCAGATGATACTGGATGTCCAAGCAGCCAGTGTCCATCTCCAGCCAAGACCCCCTCAGTGTCTGACAACAGCCCCCTGAGTTCTCCCACTCTGGGGGAGCGCAAGACCAAAGCTAAGAGAGTGAGAATGAACGTAGTGGCCGAGTGGAGCTCGCCTAAACCAAAGCCCAAGAGGGAGCAAAAACAGCGTATCTCCATCATGCATAAAGGTAATTTACGCCACATATTACTAGTACCAGGACTAACACGGACACAGCAGCAGCATCCGGTTTCCAGGCCGGTTTTGAAGCACTATGCGATGCATTCACACACAGTCCGGTCGTTTACAATAGTGACGAGCGCATTTAACGTAATGTGAACGAAATCGTATCACTCCGCCGTATAAAAAAACCGAGACGGACATATAAGATGCGTGACATCCGTATGTTTTAAGCCCAGTCGCTGTTTCCATCGGAACTGAAATGCAAAAACGCTGTAAGACAAATTCAGTCGCTTAGTTTTTAACCAGAGTTTGATACCGACGCGAGCGGAAATGGCGGCCGCCATCTTTGATTTGTCGGTTTCTATGGTTACAAGTCCGCGTTTATTTATTTCGGTCATACAGAGACTTTAAATCATTTTAAAGTTAATCATTAATGTTTAAACATTAATGCTGTACATGTCAAATGTCTCTGCATGCGCATGTATCCAAAATGTTAAATAAAAAGATGCATTATTTAGTATTATTGCCTATATTGGGTTTGGAAATCTACCCTTTTTAACAACCACAAATAATGCATAATTGTGTTCATGGGCAGTGATCAATCATAGACTTATGCAAGTATGTATGTTCACTTAAAAGTGCACATTATAAACAGAACAACAACATTGCAGCAGCTGTCCATGACGGTTTAAAGTGGTTCTGATCACACCTACCTGTTAGTCCATTTAAAGGCCTTTTACATCCTCCTTTAAAGGCTCTTTCTGAAGTATCAGTATATCTGATAGCCACAGAAACCAGGAAATAAAATGTCTTCTGATTGATTACTTTCCCTGTGAGGCCACTGATTGGTTGGCTTGTAGACTCTCAGCTGGCCAATCAGTGCATTTAAAAGTAGTTCACACCATCCATTGGCTGTGAGAGTTCACAGCATTTGAACTTGAACTTAGCAGCTGCACAGTTTTACAGTTGTTAGAGAGTTAGTCACTTACTTGGTTTGTTGTTTATGTAGTTAGTTGACACGTTTGGAAGAAGTTTTCACTGTATCATGGTTTTGTCAAAAGGAAAGAGATGCTTCTCAGGTGTGTATAAATAATATTTGAGGTGTGTGTTAATGTGGATGTACGTTTATAGCTTTAATTTCTGTGCAGTATAAATTGTGACAGGTAAAATGATACACAAGCCTAGACAAATCTGCCATCAAGTAAATGCAGGGAGAAACAGAATGTGAAATATCTGCTTTCTTCGGCCCTGCTGTCTCTATAATACAAGCAGACAAGTGTTCATCATATCAGTCTGTAATATTATATCCCCTGACAGACATCTTTGATCCAGCTACTGGAAATATGCTAATTGAAACGTGCTTGGGTTATGCATTTGAGAGGGTTTGAAGTTTCCTCTCTGTCTCTAAGGGTTTGGCTGTGCTTTTTATGGATGCTTTAAATGGAAAAGTTCTAGACGTGTCTGAAGAAACTTTAGACTTCTCATCTGCATGTTGTGCATCGCAGGCAGTGAGACAGATTTCAGCTCATCCAGCAGCAGCACCGGCAGCTACAAGACGCATGAAGTTCTGCCAAACTCCACAGGAAAGATCTCATCTTCTCGCAGGTATGGAGCCATTTGCAGTGATGCCTGTTTCAATGTTTAGTGCTTCTGATATCCGGTTCATTAGTCTTACTGGTCAGGTCCATTGAGCAGGTGCATTGCATTGTGGGATACAATTTTCTGTATTGTGTGTTCTGACAAAACTGAAGAAGCAGTATGATAGTATCCAGCTAACAGAGAACATTGGCTAACGTTCTCTAAAAGTTCTGACAAAGTCATTAAAACCGTTTTTTGCAGCAACATTAGTACTTTTTTTTTTAAATGTTATATTCTATTTTTAAGTTGTCAGTGGAACGTTTTTAAAAGTTACAGAATTTAATAAGTGTGAATAATGTTCCTTTAGCATTAACCAAGCATTAACATTTATACAATTTCTAAAAAACAGGTTTTAAACGTTCCTAGAACATTTAATGCAACATTTTTGCTACTTAATGGCAATGGTAGCTGGGTAGGCTATTCTGAACATAGCCCATGTGTTTCTAAACTGCTGTTTGCCTTGGTTCTCATAGATCTGTTTTGTTCTGATTGTTCTTACCCATAGCCGTGGGACCCACATCAAGAGCCTGCCTGTGTTTAAGCCCCCAGGGAGCCCCACCACCCCTCGCGATGCAGAGCTTTATGCCCCTTACAGGACGCCCCCCAAATCCCCCTCTGTCACTACCAGCAGCAACATCTCCAGCTCCAGCAGAAGGTATGGACCAGGGGTGGAGATGTACAGACATGCCATGGAGAACACAGGAAGGGATTATTCTGATTCATTCATGTTCTGTGCAGATGAAAGATGTTGTTGTGTCCTCTACCTCAGAAAAAAAGATTACATTGGTCATGGTTCCGCTTGCCAAGCTTTTAGGGGATTTTGAAAAAATTGTCTGCCCTCATTTCGCCCACAGAGACGGAGCAAATCTGTTGACTGGGTGAGAGAAGAGAAGTGTTTTTCACTGACAAATTTGTGGAGGGCGACTGAAGTGGCATTAATATTTCATGCCCTTGCTTTCAGTTTTGTAGCGAGGCTTTTGTAGCTTTGTTGGTTGTTTTTGTGTGTGCATTGCTTTATTGTTTTTTTAAAGAGATCAAAACAGACCAGCTGGTATTCATGCCGATACGGTCCAGTGAAGTGATTCTCGTTTTAATTGGTATATGTAACATCTAGTTTCTCTTATGCGTTCTCCATTTTGCTAGGGCGTTCTGTAATGCCTGTCTGAGCTTGTTTCCGTGTCCTTATTTGTTCTTCCATTGTGCATCTCTGGCACAGATGCGACGCTGACTTCAAAGCAAAAAAGCAGGTTGCTAGGGAGCTGTTGTTTTGCTGCTCTTATTTATTTTTAGCAGTACTTTTGCTTGGTTGTTTGGTATGCTGGTTTAATTCAAGATTTATCTAATTCACAATCGGTTCCTTTTAGTCCAGTTTTGGCCTTTTTACATTGGCATGCTACATCAAACTAACCTGGTCTTTATTTACAGAAGAACCACACCTGTACATTACCACTCCTGTGGAGACAATCATGGCATCAGACCACCCAATCCAGAGCAGTACCTGACCCCTCTTCAGCAGAAAGAAGTGGCCATACGACACCTCAAGTCCAAGCTGAGAGACTCGGAGCACACAGTTTGTGACCGGTAACGTTCTTCTGATGCTCTGGTAGATCATTTGAGATGGACTTGTAGAGTTACTAATTTTTGTCTTTAACTCTTACAGGGAAGCTGAGATTTCTGAGCTGAAGGCACAACTGGGTCGAATGCGAGAAGACTGGATCGAAGAAGAATGCCACCGTGTGGAGGCTCAGCTTGCTCTTAAAGAAGCACGCAAGGAGATCAAGCAGCTGCGCCAGGTGGTGGAAACCATGAAGAACAGCCTGATGGAGAAGGACAAGGGCATCCAGAAGTACTTCATTGATATAAACATCCAAAACAGGAAGTTGGAGTCTCTGCTTCACAGCATGGAGTTGGCGCAGAGTGGCTGCAACTTGCAGGAGGAACCGACGCTGGACTTCATCTGTGAGTCTCCAGAAACATCTGGAAAAAAGCTGGAAATGGAGCTGCAGCTTGAGGAGCAAGCAGTGGAGGAGATGGCTGATAGTGAGCTGCTCACAAACGATGAAATGGCCAACAGAGCAGACATCCTGGAGCAAGTTCTCATGTCCACAGCAGTCAATTCTAGCCAGGATGAGGGAACCAAGATCATGCCTCAACCAGGACTGTCAACCATAGAGGAGAGCATCACAGACAAAAGCAAAGAGGAGCTCATCCCCAGCGAGGAGAAAGGTGTCCAGACTGATGAGATGATCTACACCCATGATCTCCAAGCCCTCCTTCTCCAGCTGCTGAAACTCCAGGGTGGTGGGCTTTCTGGCCTCTTCACTCCTCCTCCACAATCCCAGAAATTACCTTCATCACAAATTTCAAAAAAAGATGTTTCTGAAGCACAAGACCCCGTGAAGGAGAAAGAAGATTTGCCTGAAGCACAAGCTGAAAGCCAAGAAGTCAAAGATGTTTGGGGCTGTGCTGGTGGAAATACCAACTTAAACCCAACTCCTGAAAATCCTACTGATACTGGGAATCCTAAGAGTTCCAGGGATGCCAGTAGCACAGCGTTGGTGGGAAAGAACCACTGGAGCAGCAACTTCCTGGTGGATCTGGTTGCTGTGGCAGCACCGGTGCTCCCCACCGTGGCGTGGCTTTACTCGCAGCACGGTTTGGTTGGAGGAGCTCCTGTGTACAACATCGCAGCGTTGATCCGGGGCTGCTGCATTGTGGGATTGCACTCTCTCCGCCACATTTCACATGGGCCAGACACTTAAGAGGCCCTTACTCACCTATAATGCTTGTCTGTCAACAAGAGCACTTACACTTTATCATAGAGATCATGTTTTCGTACACTTGTGATTTAAAGTCATACACATCTTTTTACTTTTAGTTGCGAGGCACATAGGAATTTAAGAGGGACCCATTTTCTGTTGTTTTTGTTATTTATTGCCCTTATTTGTGTGTAAAGATTAATATTGTTGCATAATCTGATCATCTGGGTAGATGGTTGTGTTGCTAGGTTGCTTGTTCTTTGCTGACTGTGCCATTCCCTGCTTTATATGAAGTACAAATAGGGGTTGACTTTCAGCCATTGTTTTGTTGTAGTTAAAACGTTATTTGTGTTTCAAAAGAACTAAAACCCTCTGCCAAAGCTTTAATGTGTTTTTGTGTTGGGTGAAAATGTAGTTCTCCCTGGAGTCTGACTCTAACCTGTTGCTCTGTTTGCTAACATTTCTCGCTAAGGCAGCAGCTATCACAGAACCGCAAACACTTGTTATGTGCCTGAGCTATGTGCAATAGTTTTGTTTATATCAGATGTATCAATATATTTATTATTAAAGCATGAAAACCCCCTTCAAGTTTGGCCTTTTTTTGTGTGAGGTACGGTTTGTCTAAAATTGAAAGAATATAAAAAAAATCAAGTGCAAATTTGCAAAAAAAATGCTTTGAAGTCAATACTTTATATTCATTTGTATTCTGCATAAAGTTAAAAACCTATTCTGTTCCAAAAACTTATTTTAGGTTTTATTTTTTACCTTCAGTGTTTTAGGAATCTTATATAAAGGCTTTAAACTTCATCCATTACAGTAGAAGGGCATTAATGCATCTTTAAAGAAGCTTCTGTGGACGAACACACACACACACACACACACTTAAAAATGTCTTATGTAATTCTATAAGGACAGTACATGCATCTCATCATTCAGCACTTTAAAAGCAGAGCCCAAAACAAGCATCACTTAGCAAGCGTGGACTCCTGGGTTGCCAGAGGAACATACTGTACTTCTGTAACCAGATGGGACTTGCATAACACAGCCCTGCATGCATAAAACAGCATGACAGACCAAATATGTGCTGTTATTAAACTGTAGATTCAGAAAGACATTATAGTTCATAAACGTGACATCCCTGATCTGAGATCAGTTAAAAACCATTAAACTGGTGCAATTATTATTTTAAGCTGTTCTGATGTATGTATTTGTGTAATGCAGATTCTCCTAAAGAGTCTTACAATTGTTTTGTTTATATTCATTTTATTTAATGAACAATTCTTTATGACAGAGATGAGGTCACAGATTAACTCCATAGCTGCAGAAGAAAGCTTGTAATGTAGAATTCAGTCAGAGTTTATTTTCCTCTTTTCGTTTAAGTGGGTCAGGCTGCGAGAGGATTGGTCGACCGGGGGCGTTGCTGAGGCAGATGGGATTATGACATCACATTCTCATAGCTGGAACGCTCCATCCGTCGGGACAAAGCGTCCGACCTTGAATTTCACAGCTCCTGACAGAACACGTACTCCAGTTTCAGATTAAACAGATCAAAGAGTTTCTCATATTGCTGACTGCCTGTGTTTTTACATCTGAATCATCTTCACATTAAACCAGTCAGCTGTGAACAGGTTTGAGAGATGCGTGTTACAATAATAATGTCATGTTAAAGATGTCAAACGAAAATAAATCAGAACAGATATTCAAATGTTTATTACAGGACATGTGCATGAACATTAAAACATTTTGACAGGAGGCATGAATGCACAATTGGCAAAAATAAAGAAAGATGGATGGTAACAAAAGGTGATTTTGTTTTTCATACCGATCAAATCGTGTCTCTCATGGCTTCATCTTCCTAAATAATCATAACATGCAACAGCTAACATTAACATTAGCATCATTCAATAGCACAGCCTCACTGTTGCCCAAATAGACAGAATTCATTTAAATACTTTTAATCAATTTCCAAACTCCTAACAGTTAAATTCACCAGAGCTCCCCTTTCTTACAAATCACCGACCAAAACCAGTAAGATTAAAAGAACACAGACATTATTGTGACAAGTTAAAATCTGATATTGTGAAGTTTTCCATACAGCTGAACTGTTCAGGCCCTGTTAAGACAAACTGTTCTGTTGTTTTATAACACTTCATCACATGTTAGTAGCACATACACACACACACACACACACCGGTCCTACCAAATATAAAGATGCTTTGGTTGCCAAATTTGATATTTTAAAAAAATTCTAGTGTTTCCATGACGACCAACCCACTTCTGCAGAAACCACTTTTAACAAGCCTCTGTACATATCTCAGCTCTCCATCCACAATCCAAACCACATTTCATTTAGCACTAGGCCAGATCAAGTCGCCTGTTCAGATTTAAAACCACGCTATCTGAGGTGGAGGTGAATTAATAAACAGTGCTGAAAGCAGAAAGTCAATGTTGAATAATTCTGTCCAGTGTTTCAAACACAATCACAACATTTCATTGATGAAGAATTAAAAAAAAGTGGGAAAAAACATGAAGGCAAAAGACGAACAGAATTTTGCATCTAAAATTATTCTGCACAAATTCTTTCAAGTCTTATAAATACTGACACAAAAAACCCACGAGGTCTTATCTTTCACCGAGCCCATTGTAAGAATATTTACAATAACTCAAATGATAAAGAGGTTCTTTGTGCTGCGTTTGTCCAATATAAAAACAAAACCCAAGAAAAACAAAACTGCATTTTTCGAGACGATCAAAGGAATCCAAAACCATCTCAAAAAATGTGGTGACAAAATAAAGTCAAACTGAACATGTTCTGTTGTTTGGCTGTTATTCAGAGAGTCTGATGCGCTGTGTTAATGTTACGACAGTTTGACAGCGATCTTTTGTTCTTTCTTCATCATCCTTTGTGCCTCTTTCTCCATTTTCTTCCTCTGTTGCTCCATGGCACGTCTCTCTCTCTCCACCAATTTTTGCTGCCTATGATCCGGAGAGACAGAAGATATTTATGATATAACATCATGATATAACGTTTATGATATAACATTATAAAGCATCGTTTGAATGAGACAGTGACAAACAACTGGGACCTTAACAATAATGTACATCCAGGCCTGGCACAATGCAGTGCCAGTTAAAATGAATTGTGCTTGTACTGCCATCTAGTGGAAAGAAACACCAGGATCATCTTCAGATTTTTAGTGAAATCAGCGGTTCTGATATGTTCTGGTAAACGCCATGTTTGAAATCAAAAAGTAAGTATGTTTGTTGGTAGCTAAAAGGAACTGAAACTAGCCAAAGTGTTTAATAAACACACTCTTACTCGTGACATTGCTTCAGTGTTAGTGGGCACATTAAATGCATTAAGGCACAAGCACAGCGCAGCAACATCCCATAAAAATCAGCTGACCTCAGCACTTCCTCTGCCTCCCAGGCTGCATCCTCCTCATCCTCCCAGGCGTTTGCATCCTCCTGCCAGGTGTCCAGCTCTCCCAGCTCCGCCTGCAGCCCACAAAACATCAGACGTGATCAGACAGGGCATCTGAAAACACTGCCTGACGGCAGCCATCTTTGCAACGCCTTCAGGCAGCTTCAGTCATACAAGACCAACACTATCTGCTTTAATGAGGGAACCAATCACTGGCTAAAACAATATATTAATAATACATTATTAAACCTCATCAACTGTAGCTTTAATTCTGTTTCTTAATCTCAAATTGTTCTAGAACATTCTCTGAGTTTTTCCCAGTTCTCTTCAGGTACTGCACATGCAAATCTTTAGTGTTTAACAATTGATTATTGGTTTATTCGAGTAGAAGACGGGGCTTCATTAGCTAAGCGTTGCACTTTCTTCCTTTCATTTTAACAGAACAGTGGCATCTTGTTAATTCTATAATCTTAGGTCACGTGTTTCATTCAAGTTAGACCTCTCAGGACAATATGACTATAATTTACATTGACAACATTAAACGTCAGAACCTTTCTGCCTCTATAAACTACAAATCTCTGTTGTTGCTCTACTGGAGGTATAACATTGACGTTTGGTTCAGATCATAGTAACTCACAGACGGTTGGATAAAGGACATGTCCTGAGTGGCGGCCAGTCTGCTGGAGAAACCTGAGGAGATGTCCGGCACTGAGAAACTCAGAGGTTCCCTTTTCTTCAACACAATCTGAAAGCAGAAACAACACAACAGACAAACTAATAATAAATAATAATAATAATAATAAACTAAATAAATTAATCATTTATGTCTTCTACATTATTATTAATAATACTTTTGCATATCTAGTGGAGTCCAAAAAATACAAGATCAAATTTGAGGGATTAGGGTAGAATAAATAAAGAGTCTCATAAATAAAGTGGGATTTAAAGACAATTACGACATAAAATGGATTTTTTTTGAGACTTAAAGAGATAAACGTGAGCCACGGAAGTCCCTAACAATGAAGCTACTTTTTGTGTTTTCCTGATGGTGGGAGCCATGTCTTTGAAGTAGTCTGGCTCTTCATCTTCAGCTTCATCCTGAGGAGAAGGAACTATCCCATTACCACCTTCAATTTTGATGCTGGTTGGAGCATCTTCATCCCATGAGCTCCACTCCTCGATCTCAGGCTGCAGGGAAACACAACAAACATTCACTCATTCGTGATCCTAGGAGATCATAGATTCGTAAATGATGGTGATGCTCCGAAACCTGTTTTGATGCTGAGGAATAATCCACTGTGGTGGGAAGAGTGATCTGATCTCCGCTCAGCTTCCGTGACCTTCCGGTCCTGCATCAACCACACAAATAAAGAAATTCTCTATGGATCAGGGATGAACGTTGCCCCAGGCCTTCAGAAAGTTCAATCTTTAGCTGATCCACAAAGCTGGTCAATATTAAACTCACTCACCTGCAGATCAGCCGTTTGAAGAATGAAAGGACAGATGCCAAGCAGGTGCAAAGTTTAAAAAGGCGAAATTGAGTGATGGCCATGTTATGAGTTATATCTAAAAACAACAGAGAGGTGCATGAATTTATAATCTCTGGACACGTAACTTCTACCTCAACATTCTTACTCTACCTCAGTCTACCTCGTACTTTAACACCTCATAACACTTTCTTTTTATTTTTCAATACCTTTGGTATTATTGTGACGTTTACAGCTTTTTGCACTGCTCACAGCACAACAATCTTTATAATGTCGCTTTAATACCCCAGTGCCCTCCATCCCATGTTTACCTTGGTGACTTATTTGTATATGGTGCTATAATGTCATTTAATGACTCCTGCTCATTATTTTAATAGAAAGTTAATGCACCATCACCCATCTAACCATATGGAGTCTATAAAGCCTTTGGACACTAAAGCAATTGAACAGTAATCGTCCATCTTTAGGTTTAAAATACTACAAGGCTCAACTGTAGTAAACATCACTACTACACTGAGTACATAACATACATCTACACCCCCATCCCAACACCTGACCTTTACTAAGCAACGATCCAGGAAGCAACTAGCTAATAGTAACTGCTAACGTTAGCTGCGTGCATCGGCAGGTCAATAAACATCAACAAGGTTAATCCGCTTTTGTTTACATTCATAACGTGAGTTTAACTTATTCAGGTTTGTAGGATCGATCTGATCAATCTGGTCACTCACCGGTCGGGTCAATTTAAGAGGGTTGCTGTGGGTAAAAGCATAGCACGAAGCTAACAGTCTGATAAAACACTACACCTGATCTCCTACAGGTGAGGTTAACGTGTTCAGGTAAATAAAGAGCTCAGGAGAGCAGAAACGTCGCTAACAGAGGCTGTCAAGGGTGTCCGTCGCATCCATGTAACTCTGATGCAAGCAGCCATCGTCGCTTCATCGTACAGCCTCACGCTAAACGGGAACCGGAGACCCGGGGTTGCCAGGTAGTGAAAATACCCCCACAACCTCAGGCGTACCCAAGAAAACAATCAGTATTTATTAAAGAGCAGAAATGTATCTTGTATGCTAATACAGTGTTATTTATGGTACCCAAAATACAAATATGTAAATGTGTATGTATATAGGATTATAGACCTGAGCCCAATAAAACACAACCTATTTCCTGGCTCGTATTGATTTGAGACGGAATCTGGCAACCCGTTGGTGTTGCGCGTAAATTTCACGCTACGCTTTCGTAAATTTTCAGGCACAACGCAAAATAAAGGTCCGTAAATATTTACGTTTTGTAAATTAAAAACAAAAAGATTGCATTTTACAGTCAAATACTGCATTTATTTTGTAAACATACTATTATTTTAAACATACTGTGCGTCAGTACTAAAACATATACATGAAAACATACATTTAGGTGACTAGAAATATGACGATAGGGATCATTTATATTAATTCTTAATATGTAACATTTTTGCAGGCTGTACGTGAAATAAAGTCTTTGAATGTACCTTAACATCTCATGAAACCTCATGATAGAGATGTTAAATGTGTCAGGTGGGAGTAGTCCAAAATATATTTTCCTTTATTACTTTATTTTTCTGTATTTTATATCCTTTAGCCGCTACAGTTTTCCATATGTAAGGAGTTGTACACGATGTCACGTGGTTTATGTTCCTCTTCACAGCGCTGCTGAGAAGCAACTAATCAGAATTGTTTGTGATTACCTGACAATATATATTATAAAACCGTGTGATAACATGTTCTAATATTTCGTCCTTTTACACTATAGACATATATAAAAAAGTTTAGTATTATTGAATTAATCGATTATTCCTTTACGTCAAAAATATTTATATTGATGTCAAAACATCCGTATATTTAAATCCATGGAGGCTCAGCAGCAAATCTGTCTTTAAATGGAAAAGGAAACAACGTTTGTAATTGTTTACTCCAAATTATTGATTTTCTAGAAACCAGATCGTGATCCGGTTGCTGTGCGAACCGGAGGCGTGGCTACGAGGCTCCGGTGTCGCTCAGCGGAGGGAGGAGCTGCCACGACCGAAACGCAGCATATCTCCGGTCCCTCTGTAATAATCGACTAAACAGGATTTCTGTAAAAAATACTAACCTTGTACATTTTTACCCTGTTAGTTTGATCCATGCCTTATTTGACCGCGTCGGCCCTGGTTTGGCGAACAGTCGCGAGGAGCCCCGACGTCTCCAGATATGTGAGTATCGCTTGAACCAGGTATGTAGGTTCCTGTACACAGCTGGCTTATTACATTTAGCCAATAATGTGTTATTATGAAATGTTATGCTGTGTGTTTCTATACCACGGTGATTTATGATATGTCAAGTATTGCTTTCGGATGCACGGTGGGTTGGCGCGGATGTACAGCCACGGGCGCTGCGTAAAATGCGCTATGGTTGCGCTCCCGTGATGCGTTACTTGTGAAACCGGGTTCAGGGTGGTTTGGAGAGGCGGGTTATAGCAACACCCTTTGGAAACACCTTAAGTGATCTTGGCTGATGGCCGAATAGTGGCTCTTGAACAACGCCTGGCTGTGTAGAAGCAGCTCGGAGACTGGAGAGGACAGGAATTTCACCAGTAGGCATAAAAGTTGGATGTAGTATTGATTTCGTGGGCCTGAAAGGACAAGCGTGTCCTCTGCTGACATTGTTGGCTGTGCCCAAGTCAGACTGCAGCTTTCATACTGCTGCGTCCACTAAATATGACCTTCTGTGTCTCCTAAACATCCACAGTCCTGTTCGCCATCTGCCATTGGGTGGTTCGTGTGAATGGAATATAGACTGAGGTTTTGTGAGAACTTTTACTCCGCATTCATTCCTGTCTTTTTATCCCACCAGAATGGCATTTCTGTGGTAGGATGAGAACTCCAGTGTCACGGTTCCGGGACGTGGAGAGGCAGGCTAGCAGCCTGCATTCAGCTCAGTGTCTTCCAGCCTGTCATGATCGCAGGAACACCATGTGGTTCATCAAAGATGCCTGCGGCATCGTTTGTGGCATCATCACCTGGTTTCTCGTGTTCTTCGCTGAATTCGTTGTGCTGTTTGTCATGCTGATACCGTCTAAAAACCTGACCTACAGTCTGGTCAACGGCACCCTGTTTAACAGCTTTGCTTTTCTCGCCCTGGCATCGCATTTAAGGGCCATGTGCACAGATCCGGTAAGTTTAACCATGTTAAAGTTAAAATCTATAACTTTTTGTGGTTAAAAATTAACAATTTATTTAAGCACATAACAGATCAGTGTTTAACACAATCTCTTTAATTTAACCTGCTTCCCAACGTTAGATTTATAATAATGGTTTATAATTTAAGACATCTGGTCTGACTTCCCAGGCTCAGTTTGGTTACTATGTAAAGAAACCTGCAGTTTTATGTTTCAAACAGAGATGGCTGTAGAGAGGCAGAAATTACAGACCGCAGCTTTAACACAAGCAGTTCGGTGTGCCTGCCGGGTAACTTCATAACATCCATATCACTGTAAAAGGTTTGTGATTGTGATGTTTTTCAGGGAGCTGTGCCAAAAGGAAACGCCACTAAAGAGTACATCGAGAGCTTACAGCTAAAGCCAGGCCAGGTGGTTTACAAATGTCCCAAGTGCTGCAGTATTAAGCCAGATAGAGCTCACCACTGCAGGTGAGGAAAAACACACTGAGAACCTCCTTTGCTGCATTACAGGAACCGTTTGCTAGCTAACAGGGAACATTTTTAGAACGTTAGCTAACACCAAAGTTAATTGTTGTTGTACTAATGTTAGTAGAACTATTCTGAACGCTCAACATGTTACATCTAAAACATTATTCTTGTTTTGTTAGGGAAATGTTTTAAGAAGAGAAATACATTTTTTTAAATTAATAACCAAGCATTAGCGATAATACAACATCTAAATAAATGTGTTCGAGAAATTGTGTTTAAAAAGCTTTTAGGAGGGACATGAGATTAAATAAACGTTCTTTTTATGTCTTCTGTTTAATTGTATAAATATATTTTTACAAACGTTAAGCCGAGTTAAATCCTTCAGTTAAATGACTTGTTGAATATTTCTTCATCAGTCTGTTCTACATCCTTTTGTTTTCTCATTATGTCTGCAGTGTCTGTAAGCGTTGTATACGGAAGATGGACCATCATTGTCCGTGGGTAAACAATTGTGTCGGGGAAAATAACCAGAAGTACTTTGTACTTTTCACAGTAAGTGAAAAACATCCTCCAAACAACTTTAACTAATATCAGGATAATTCCATAACATTAGTTGTTAATATTTAAATTGGGTATTTATTATGCATTTGAGACAAACACTAAACGCTGATTTTATTGTTTTTTCAGATGTACATTTCTCTCATCTCTCTGCATGCCTTAGTCATGGTGGTGTTTCATTTCCTCAACTGCTTTGAAGACGACTGGACAAGTGAGTGAAGAGAGCATGTTTCTGTCTTTGTGAGATGGACAGATTTGACCCCAGTGCCCTCAGGAGGTTTGGGCGAGACGACAAGCAGGCAGTTTAGAAACGTTGTGTGCTAAAGTTATAGCAGCTTTTACACAGAAGTGTAAATGCGTTGGTTCAGACCACATGTACTGCATGAGGAAGTTCATATTGAAATGATTTTATTTCTGTATATGGAAGTACAAACCCTTTCACATGACCCATATAAAACAAGCATAGAATCAGAGTTCGTCTGGTGGTGTTAAACARGTTTATCGCTACCTAGGTTTGGTTAAAATATCAAACCTATTGTAGTCCATGTGCTGAACTTTGACCTTTTTCAAATGTGTCACATATTCAAATACAGATGTTGCGTTGCCAGATATTATTCCCATACACCCTTTTTTTGTGAAATCTTTCTTCCACAATGTCCCTCTGCTTACAAATAACTACCCAGCTAACAGGGAACATGTTGTCTGATGCTCTCAAAAACCTAAAAAAATTATCTTAGTAGAATAATAACATTATGAATCATAAAAACGTTATTCTTAAGTTGTTAGTGGAACAACAAAAGTTACAAGAATTACAAAATGTTTGAATAACGTTTTTATAACCAATTGGTAATGTTTTTACAACCTTCAAAAAACTTTACTAAAATTGTTAGCTGAGTATACATTGCTAAACTATATGTTGTATGTGTGTGTGTGTGTTTGTGCGTGTTCCCTCCCCTAACCCTAGAGTGCAGTTCCTTCTCTCCCCCAGCCACTGTCATCCTCCTCATCCTCCTGTGCTTTGAGGGGCTCCTCTTCCTCATCTTCACCTCTGTGATGTTTGGCACTCAAATCCATTCCATCTGCACTGACGAGACGGTAAGAAGCGCTTTTTTCAGCAGCTGGTGGTTGTGCTGCTGTGATGAGTGTTTGTGCGCTTGCAGAACACGTTTCCATGCTGTCATGCTTAAAATGACATGTAACGTACAACAAGTATAACTAGCTTAACTAGTGCACATCAGCAAAAGCGGGGGCACCCCCTTATCTGCACAACTAATGTAATATTAAAAATCCCTTTTAGCTTTGGGCAACAATCTTGGCTAACCCCAGATAACAACTTGCTAACAACTGACTTTTTGTTGGACTAAAGCAGCTTTTTCTCAGCTAGGGGGTCCGGGGCTGCAGGCCTCAGGGGTCTTGAGACAAAAGGATTAAAAATAAAACACAGAAGCATGAGAAGAAGTTAAAGCAACTGAGAATATAACACTTATAACTTTGTTTAATTGAGCAGAAATTGTCTGGGGAGAGTGTCTTAAAAACAAAAGCATCCACTAGACAGGTGTAAAATATAACATCAACCGGTTTTTGGTCACTTGTTTGGCTACATGCTCTGAAGAAAAGCTAGTGAACGGCTTTTGAAGGCTTTGAAAAGGCTTGTGCTCCTGATATTTGAACTTGTGTAGCCAGTCGAGTTTTGCAATGTGGTTAAAGTTGTATTTTTATAGGCTGGGTCAGCTGTTCTGTACATGTAATATTCGCATACTCTGAAGTGTCGGTTATCTCTTGTTTTTAGGGCATAGAGCAGTTGAAAAAGGAAGAGAGAAGATGGGCTAAAAAAACAAAATGGATGAACATGAAGGCGGTCTTCGGGCACCCCTTCTCAATAGCATGGTTTAGCCCGTTTTCCACGCCCGACCATGGGAAAGCCGACCCCTACCAGTATGTGGTCTGAGTTCAGGAAGCTTTAAACTAGAGACTGGGATGTGTTCGGACTGCCCCTAAAAACTAAAGGCTTTTCGTCTGTTTTTGAGTTTGGAATCTAGATCTGAGCAAAGTATTCACCTAAACCATCTTTCTTTACGTTTTTGGGATGCAATTGGTTGCATCCGATTATTCTTGACTCCATTTGCATTAAAAAATTAAGTCAAAGCTTCACGTTTATCATAATCTCTAGTGACTGTCTGGCTATACGGAAATGATGAAGATGATGATGATGAAGATAAAAGCAGCCAGTTTATGCTAATATAATCACTACTGTAATCTCTTTAAAACTTTTTTTAAATTATTCCTATCTATCTATAACATACCTTGGTAACTAATGTAAGAGCACTGACAACCGTTTACTAAAATGATATATTACGCTAACAGTTACCAGTTACCATGTTTAATGTGGATCTGCTGAGGCACAGAACATTATAAACATTAAGCTTTATAGGGGTGTAAATATTTGCTTTGGCAATGCAAGAATTCAAACGGATTGGATCTTGACATGCCAAATTTGATCACAACTTGATTCGATTTGATTGTTTTGGTTGTTTTTTACCCAGCTAACAGGAAACATTCTCAGAACATTGGCGAAGGTTCTCAAAGTTCTGTCAAAATTGTATTTTGAAAAAGACTGTAAACTATTATTAAGTTCCATCAACACATTAAATTTAAATTAGTTAAAGATTTAATTTTACACCCCTAAAGCTTAATTGTATATTAAAGCTTTTAAAGAATACGTTTTGAGCTGTTATGGACACCTTTGCAAATATACATGTTCTTATTTAACAAATGGCTGTCCATTTTTCCCCAAAAATTTATACTCTGTTTTTGAAAGAATATACAGTCTTTTAAATGTTTGGGAATAGTTCATGTCTCATGTTTCAGTACTCTTTGTTTAAAGCTGCAATCTGTACATTTTTTGTTTAAAATCTCTTTTCCTTACCTAAATTTGCAGCATAACCTGAATTAAGTTTGTAACCCATGTTAAAAAAATAACTCAGAGGTGGCAGTAGAGAGGCAAACATTACAGATTGCAGCTTTAAAGTAATGCTGAAAAAGACTTGTGGGAATTGTGGGAATCTATATTCAGTATATGAACATAATGTGAATTATATATTCGCTGGCTTAGTACATGAGAGATAAAGTGTTTATGGAACGTTTTTTCCAAACCATTGTTGCCATTGTTTTGGTTAATTGCATATATTTTGTGTTACTGTATATTTTTGTTGTGAATGAATGAAATGTGCTTGACTTTTAAGTGTGTATGAAAAAGACAATCGTTTTTTTTTTGACAAATGGTGAATTAAAAACCTAAAAAGACGTGGATGTTGAAACGGCCATGATTTCACTTGTGATTTTAAACTGAAACTGTCTTTGCCTTCTGTTGAAACGTCTAAAATAAGACTGCAGGAAATTCATTCACATTGCACAATCACTGACTGCGTGTCTAATCTCATAAGAGTTGCAAATGTTTTGAAAGTTTGCTTGGTTTGTCTTTTTTCCGCTTTCTCTCTTTGTCATTAACCTACATTCTCCCCAAATGTTTTTGTACATTATCTTATTTCTCCTGTTCATGATTAGTTCTCTTGCTCAGAAATCGATGTACTTTCGGGGATTTAAAATGGATGAAAAATCGACTAATATTAAGCGTTGAATTAGGTCTGATGTCTGTTTGATTGGTTTAAGATGAAGGTAAGCTGGTATAAAGAATTTAATTCATCGGCTCCAACACACATTGTGAATTTTGAATGCATGCAATTCAAAACAATCTGTGTGCTTCTATTTTGATGATGATTAGGATTAAGAAGGCATGTTGCATGCAAAATGTGCTTCTAAATTAACGTTTGAGCCATTTATTTCTGTTGGGTTGTCTTGTTAAAGGTAGGCTAGGCCATTTCTAGCTAGGCTTGCAATAGCAGGCTAGCTTTGAAAGCATAAGATACTGCCTTAAACTCATAAGGAAATCCAATGCCACACCTCCTCCAAGAGATGAAGATATACTTAGTTTAACAGGCAAGCGGGACATCCTACCATTTCCTTTGGTCCGAATGCAAAGATTGGACAACATTTTATGGTCCTGCCCATCCACAGAAGATGTATAAATACAGTTATTGCTTTCAGGATGTGAAGAGACTTTCAACCAGAAAAAATGTTTCTGGAAATAATCGCCTACCCTGCCTTTAATGACAAACCCTAGAATCTCACAGGGGCATGAGAGGCATCAAACTTTTATTTTCATTACCCTTTCACCTTTAATAACTATTTGCATTTTTCAGTCACATCAGTGAATTTTATGTTGATATTGTGCCATGTGGATATGTGACGATCTCCATCTATTTATGCCGCTACTGTTAAAATCTCTCACAAGAATCGTTGAAGTGTTGTTTCGTTGCAGGGCATTGAAAAGTTAAAGCGGGAAAATCCAACATGGGAGAAGATCACATCGTGGGAAGCTATGAAGTTGGCATTTGGAGGTCCTCTGTCGGTGGGCTGGCTGAACCCATTCACAGACTGCACCTGCCGGAGCGACACCTCAGAGCAGGTCCCCGGGTTCCCGCCCGGTGAAATCATTGAGGAGGATGTCATTGAAATTCCTTTGGAATAAGAGGGTCACCTGGTCACCTGCCTTGGGCTTTACTTGGAACTCTTAAAACTGGAGTTTGTACTGTATGTACTGTACCAAAGTGCCTTTACAGCCAAAACATTTCTTCCTTTTTCTCAAAATGGAAAGGAGTGTCCTGTGTTTTTGTACTGATCACAAGCAGAACTGAAACTGCTAGGGTTTGTGGAATATGTTTCATGACACATTACAGCTGTTCACAGAACAGTGACGTCTTTCGTTTTAGTTTTTAGTTTATTCAAGTGTCTTAACCTTATAAAATATTGCCTATAAAGGCCTTTGTGATGGTCTGTCTCTTGTTTATTGGCTAACAGTGTGTCTCATCACAGTTTGTGATGACGTCAGTTTAAAAACATTTGTCTCTAAAATTGCTCTTATTACATTACATAAACGTTTTGTTATGTAGCATGAATATGTCCCAGGATTTGTGTGTTCTTTGTTTCTTTTTGTTTAATGTCTTGGATTTAATACTGTATTTCTGGACTTTATTTTAACCTCATGTAACTGCTTCATTACCATCATTTATTAATCATAAATCATTTTCATATTTTTACATTTTTTGTGTTTGGTATTTTTTATGGCTGCCCAGGTTCAGTTATAAGCTTTCATCAAATACTTTTAATGAAAAGTGTTTTCAGAAAGTGTTTCATAAGTATTTTTGAATAAAACTGTTTGACAGCAGGTGAATTATTACACATGCTAACAGGAATTTATTTTGTAACTCATATTAGTTTCCTAACAGCAGAGTTTATGTCCTTAGTTACCATTAGTTACCATTATAAAAGGTAAATAATGTACTAATAAACATGAACAATTCTTTTATTTAAAAAGCCAGAGTTCTTGCTTTAATTCCAAATGCACATTTAAAATAATCACAAAAAGAAATATATTGCAAAACAGTGAACTATCCCTTTAGGTCAAAGATTTAACATACAGGCTCTATGTACAACATATATTTCTAATATATTTCTTGATAAAGTAATAAATAACAAAGTTTCAAAATGCTTTGCATCTTATTACACACTCAGATTATCAAAATAAACCTGGAGTTTAATATCAAACATCTTAAATAATAATAATAATAAAAGTGTGGGGAAAAGTGCACACAACACACATCATTTTAACATATAGTTTTGCATAAAATTATCTTTCTCATTTCAAACATCAGATCGCAGTAGTCTGGTGCTTTGGTCTATAAATCTTTAAATCCGTGTTGTTCTGTTATTCTTCTTTCTTCACGTTTTCCTGTGAGGCCTGAGGAGTCGATCCATGCAGGACAAGAAGCCCCGTTAGGGTCAAAATGATACCAACCCACCACAATGTGGCATGTGTTTCCCCAAAAATCACATGTCCGAGGAATGCCTGCAAGAGACAGAGTAACACTTCAAAACATCAGGTCTGCTAAATGCTTCTTTTATCATTTACTCATCCTTGTGTTGTTCCAAGCATCTTGACATATGGGAAAACATTCAGAGAAATGTTACAGTGGTTTGTCTCCATACATTGAGAATCAATGGGTGCTGTTGTTATTTGGTTACCAACATTATTTTAAAAAATGAGTTCCTCAGAAGCAAAAAAAACATAATGAGGTTTGGAATGGCATAAGACTGATGGAAGAATGACAAAATGATGGAATGATTTTCATTTTTGGGAAAACTATCCCTTTAACATCAAGTAACCATTTCCCAACATGAAGAACACACAGCTCTTCATGACCAAAACTTACAGAGGAGATAAAGTTAGAGGCAGTGGTGGTCACAGTGGCCCGGGCTGAGGAAGATGAGTGCCGGAGGGCTTTAGCGAAGAACGTCCACATCACAGCGTTACAGGTAAACAGAAGACCTCCACAGAGCAACCGCAAGGGTACATGTAACTGTAAAGAACATATAAAACTCATGAATCAAGATGATAAACGCTCCAATGTATTTGCAGAACGCATGCCAACGTTTTGAGAACGTTCCCTAAAGGTTTGTAAAGCACGTATAAGCTCTTCATTGACTGAATTAATGCAGTTGTGTTGAAATACATGCCCTTAGACTTCATACCCAGTCACAAACTGTGGTGTCAAACCCATGATCTAAACTTCTCGTGTGTCCATCGGTCCAGATCTTCAGTCCGGCCTCACACGCCGTCTTAAGATAATCTGCACCCAGAGACAACTTTGCGGAAGACGACGCTAAAGCAGCCAGGAAGCCCGCAAGCAGCGCATAAAACACACCAGGCAACATCATTTCACCGCCTGACTTCCGTAAAAAAACTACATTTACCCCATGTTTTGTTTTTGCAAACAAATCTATTGCACTTCCTGTCGCGCAGCCCCAGAGGTAAAGCTGCACGCGGATTGGCCAAACGCCGACGCGTGTTGATGACGTCAACTTTGAGCGCCTAGTTCTATTGGTGTCCTGCATATGAGCGCGTTTAAGCTATTGGGACTCAATATTATTTACACACAATGAGTAAAAAGGGTAACATATCATATGTGAAACCGGCAGAACCTTCTTTTCTGAAGAAGTTTAAGAAAGATGTTGGTTTTAAAGAGGGGCCGACAGTGGACACTAAAGTAAGTGCCTTTGTTAGCCTCGATGGAGGCGTCTCAGCATTCAGACCTGGGACGTTTCGAGGACGTTTTGTAACGCTGTTTAGGGAACATGTCAGACAGGTAGTTTGTCACTGTAATGATTTGTGTTGCACATGTTGTTGCAGAGGCAGGTGATGCCGCAATGTGATGATGACAGCGGCGACAGTGACCGAGAGGATGAGATGCCGCAGGTCGTGGTGCTGAAGAAGGGAGATCTCAGTGCTGAGGAGGTTATGAAACTCAAGAAAGATCAGACGAGTTCAAAAGATGGTAAAAAAACACATGCATCGTTTACACAGACCGAAGCACGTGTCAAAACTAAACCTTTCATGTCATTCTAACTCCCTAACTGGAGACCTAAGTACTGAACTACATAATTGTATTATTATTAGTATAAATAGTTAATAACAGCTTTTACGTACATTTATTTATATTTCATACAGGTTATTGTATTATAATGTTCACTGATGTTCTGTTGTTCATCACCTTAAGTCACCCAGTAATGTAAACACTCGTTTCTCCAGATGAACCGCCCGCGGATGGGAAGATTGTCTTTAAGAAACCTGCCAAACGTTCCTCTGATAAATTTGAAGGAATTACTGCCCGCTCCAGTAAGAAGAAGAAAAGTGAAGATACAGAGAAGAACGAGTTAAAGGCAGGTGTGAAGGTGAAGAACAACAGTCTGCTGTCCTTCGGTGGTGATGATGATGATGATGGGGAAGATTAGCCTGGTTGTAATTTAAGGGTCGGATGTTTTCCAGGTCTGGTCCTTCAAATTCCTAAAAAGTCTTTTAAAATGTTTTGTGTGTAAAATAGGTCTGTTGTAAGTGATTAAATTCATGCAGCTTCATTTATAATATAATTTTAATGATGTTATGGGCCTCATACAGGAACATGAATAACAGCAGATAACAAAGAAACAATGTAATAGTTCCTAAAGATACTTTGGAGAGAATATATGATTGATCATTTGAGGAATGAGAAAAGCATGATGAAAACACCTGTCTGAGCCCATCTGATGTACATATATAGCTTCTATGAAGGAGCCGTTCATGTTTCCCTCTGTATCTTTGATGTTTTAGGTTTTTGTATTTTCGTCTTTAAAAATCCCACATTCTGGGACTTTGAGAAATGTATTTTAATACATATTCTGTCACATTATGGGAAGGGAATATTTATGCTTTATGAAATAAAAAACTCTTGTTTACTTGTGCTGCTGTTTCTTCAATAAAAATTAAATAATAATCACCAGTTTTTCCTCATTTGTAAGTTGCTTTGGATAAATGCATCTGCTACCAACATTTCTGTGGATGTTTGCAAGAAGGAATGTTATAAAATGTAACAACAGATAGATTCCATCTGTCCAGATCAGCAATAAGATCTCAGAAATGTTTAATGTCAGTGATTGTTTCCTGGTTATTTGATTAAAAACAGAAGATAAATATAAAAATGGAAACACTGAGGCATAAGTTTATGCACTGAAATTACTTTAT
The DNA here is from genome assembly GCA_036877545.1 of Yasuhikotakia modesta. Classification (NCBI taxonomy): domain Eukaryota; kingdom Metazoa; phylum Chordata; class Actinopteri; order Cypriniformes; family Botiidae; genus Yasuhikotakia; species Yasuhikotakia modesta. The sequence continues at coordinate 30,808 of JBAJNP010000921.1, read as the reverse complement.
TTGGTTAGTTTTAAAAGCATGATGTTTAAATCTCCCGCCTTGATGACAGTCACATAAAAACAAAAATAGTGTTAATACAACAAAACATACATTTTAATCCACACGAGTGTTATATTGTGCACACAGTTAACTACAGATGTTAAGTTGTAGTATAATTATTCACTGAAGTAACAGAAGTTCACAAACACTTACAATAAACATAACAAAAGCATAAAAACGTGATTCAACAAACACGTGCTGTGCGCTAATCATTTGTGTTAGGAAGCACCTAACAGGTCTGTTAACACCACAGAATTATTGTGAATTAAGAAAAGGCCATTATTCATAAGCTAGCTGCTCTCGTAACATGAAAAGACGGATTTTATGAACCCATTCATTTATCCCTTTCAGTAGCACAACTAAAGATAATGTTCACATTAACACTGAAATATTAAGGTGAAGTGAATTAAAATGGCTGTGTGAACAGCTGAACTGAAAGAAACGAGCTGATTGGTGGGTTTTGATTTTAAATCCAGATTTCAATGCATTCTTAAAGTTTAGATATGTTCCCTTGCATTGCTGAAACTGTAACCTGATTAAAGTAGTGTATTTTTATAGCACTTAGTCTTAAAAACGTACTGAGAAATTGAAAGAAATTGAACCACTTTTATAGAATACAGTAAAACAAAGCAACCAAACAGAAAATCTTTTAACGCTACTCACAAAACAATCTCCATTTCCAGAAAGAGTCAATCCAAGCATTCTTTGACCTCAGATCTTAGACACACTGGACCCGTGAGCAGTTAAAGGCATTTTTACTTTACACATCTCTGACATCCCATAAACTTCACTAGATGCGCATGGCAGTTCTCACATGTATCAACTGTGAAATGATGAGTTATTCTAAACAAATTTGCTTCATTTTCTTCACATTCTGTGTAGAATTAAAACAGAAAGTGGTGTTCGCAAAGGATCTGAAAGCACCAATAGATTCTCAGTTATTGTGTCTCTTTGCTGAAACGCGCTATGACCGATTATTACTGGAGAGTTTTGTCTCTGTGTGGTAGTTTTAAAGTTTTGAGGTTATGTGTGAACAGTCCACCAGAGGGCAGTCAGACTGAAGTTTAAAAATGGCTCAAAAATAGTAGAAAAGACGTAGTTGTGCGTTAATAAAACTAAAAATCCCTTCATTCTTAGTAATTTGTTGACTAAATTCAGTCACACATGACATCAACAAAACCTGGCAGGTCAAAGGCAAACCCCTGAGTTCAACCAGAAACCCTTTGTGTGAGTAACCAGAACAAAAATAGAGAAACATAACAAAAACAACATCAGTTAAGTAAAGATAAAGGACGAGGTGTTACAGTTTGGACCACCCAGAGGACGAGAGAGGACGGAGATGGTGGTCCGTGGAGGGTCTCGGACCCTCACAGGTGTTCTGGATGGCTCTGCAGGCAGGTGATCATATCCTGCACTGGTTTTCCCTCGAAACAGATCTGATACACAGCCGTGAAGAGAGGAAACCTGAGGAGCAGCAGAGGTTTGACAGTCATTACAAATGATCTGTGTTGGAGAACATTGTGCACCAGAATGATGTTCTGCGAGTCGCTTCCAATAAGACACCGGATGCTAAATGATGAATGATCTGGCATTTCCCTTAATAGGGTACAAACTGGTGTCCCATTATATTTAAAAGCAAACAGAGCTCAAACCCTCATGTTTTTCTGTCTGGTAGGAACTATCAGACGTTAAAGAAACTGGCATCGATATTAACATGATTAACAAGCTTCTCTTACATAGTAGCCAGCAGTATAATAATAAATGTTCTTATTTCATCATAAATGGAGATTTTGTTTCCAACGGTTTATATTAGCTGCCCTTGATCACAATGTACTTACACAAGAATACTTAATACAACATACCTGTTACTACATACATGTTATTAAGTACATAAATTTTAAGTGTTCTCATTAATTGCGCTCTTGACAATATCCCTAAACATGTATATCAAGTACAATATATCACATGCTTTTTCCTTTAGTAAACAGTATATAAAGTCACCTATATATAAAGTGTGACTTATTATTTCTTTAATACATGTAACTGGTAACTGCATTGTTATGTTTCAATGTAATTAAATGAAGACAGAGACAAGAAGAGAGGTGGGTTTAAGACCACATGCCCGACTCAAACCCACATCACTCACACTAGCACCAAGGCTGCATCAGGTGCATATACATTAACCGCCACTATTTTACATGCTAAAGTGTTAATGGTTTTGGTTATGCAGTAATGCAGGTAAAAGTTAGACATACTTCTCCACCAGGTTCTTCTGTTTGAGGATATGATAGACCTCAGCAGACGTCAGCGGCCCCTGCAGCTTCTGTCCATTTAACATTTCCTTCTCCAGTTCCTCGATGCTCTGAGCGAGGGAGAAAATCATTATCAATCTGTTTTCAGCATCAGCACAATGTGCCAGATGCAACTTTAACCTTCCATTTATAAAATCTTCATTATTACCCCATCAGGCAAGTGGTGGGACACAGGAAATGGACGTATCGAGTTCATTTACCTTCCCGGATCTAGCGAAGGCCTCCGCCACGCGGCGGTTCCTCCCACCGTAGCAGGTGGTGATGAGGTCGGCCACGCCGCAGCTCTCCAGGAACGTGGCAGAGGAGACGGAGCCGTCTTTGCTGAAGAGTTTGGCGAAGGCGATCATCTCCATCAGTCCCAGTCGAATAACAGCCGCTTTGGTGTTGTCTCCACACTGCAGACCATCGCAGAATCCTGCCCCCACCGCCACAATGTTCTACCACAGCAGAAGAACAGAAGCAGATATGGATGTGTGAAAGTATTACATCAATAAAAACGATCTCAGTGCTCATATAAAAGCTGCAGGAGAGAAATAACCTTCTGAAATTAAAGGTTCTTCACAACAATGTCATAGAAGAACCATTTTTGATTCTTCAAATAACTAAAGGTTCTTAAAATAACCTTTTCGTCTTACCATTTTTTAACCTTTTTCACTACAAAGAACCTTTTACAAAACAGAGTTTTGGTGCAATTGTGTATTTAACATTAACATGAAAAATTATTGTTTTTTCTCTGTGAAATAGCGAGAAATAACGCAGAGCACGACGGGATGTTATCTGTCAGAGTTTTATTAGGTGGTATAAAGTGGGGTGTGATAACACTGTTTTATTGTTTTCTCTGTCTGCATAGCCTTCGGTACATCAGCAGAAAAGTCATTTCAGAGGCTGAAAAAGTTCTTCATTAAAGGCATGACAGGAAATTACAGAGGGGGAGGAAATAGCAAGCTAGCTATTAAAGTATCAGATCCTGCCCCCCTTTCAACAAGCTTCCCTAAGCCACGCCTCCTCAGACACACAATTACATTATAGACAGACGGTCAAGACATCCTGTCATTAAACTTGGACCGAATGCAATGATTGGATGAAACACTGGGACTGAAATAAAAAGCAACATATAATGTTTTTGTGAAATCCTGCCTTTTGATGAAAGATTATGAAAGCAAACATCTCAATTTCTTCCAAACAGTATGTACTGGTGAATCTTACATAAAGAAACACAGATTAAGAAAATGAATGGGGTAAATGTTCATTTAACATCGCCTTAATGTTATTAGATTGTCACGCTATGCATTTCAGAAGACGACACACAGCCCCTCAAAGTGAATTTAGCAGCCTGAGCTCTTGCTCACGCAGGGGTCTGATTCGCGCCCCTGCAGCGTTTCATATCACGATATATTTCCCCTGGGCGGAGCAGCCAGACGACTGATATTTACCTTCAGGGCTCCACAGAGCTCTACGGTGTCAGCATCATCCACCACAGTGATTCTGAAGTTTGGTGTCTGCAGGAGCTCCTTGAACAGGAGGCCGTTCTCCAGCACCTTACTGCCTGTGAACCAAAATAACCACCAGCTTAAAGCTGCAATACATAACGCTCTCCTCTCTACTGCCACCTCTGTTTAAAGACAGAACTGCAGGTTATGTTACATGTTTTTCGTTGCATCTGTTGAAGTCACAAGGTCAAAAGGACATTTTCCAGGAAATTGGACCTGACAACTCAAATTGTAAATCATTATTATAAACTTAGCTATAAATTAATGTATATGCCAAATAACAGATTTTTTTTACAGAAATCTTATTAAGCATGTTATTTGGACACTGAGGCAATAATGAGGCAGTGATTGTAACTTGGATACATATATTAGCATTTTTTTGCTAATATACTGCAGACTCTCACTCACCGATGGTGCTCTCACAAAACTTCTCAGCCGCCACTTCATTGGCAATATTTGCCCCCATTAGGACGCTGACATCGATGGCCATTTTTTCCCTGATGATGTCAGAGATTAGCTTTAATCCTTCTGGTCCTTCATCAATTCCCTGCAAACACACAGGAAGAAAAAGCGACGCAACTTATTCTTATTTTTTGTTTCAGCTTTCATTTAGTGTCTTGCGCATTTGTTTTGTTCTCTCAATCTTAATTGCAGTTTTTACTTTTATTATATACTCTCATTAGGTTTAAATACATTTCATTTTTAAATACTTAAAAACATTATCGCTGTAGTTTATTTTTCTGTTTGCACAGTTTATGAAGGCGACCAGACCTTCACTTCAGTGCAGGTTGTGTTTATATGAGTGTGTATGTGATGATAAAATCTTTTAATGTAGCATTAGACTGCTGTTCCCTCAGTGCCTGTAGCTCTGGTGCACAGCTGTCTGAAGTCAATCATTTCTGCCTAATGACCCACAAAACGAGGAGAAACACAACAGCAGAACAAAAATAATAAAGCTGAGCGAGTACACACAAAAATCTGGAAAAAACAGAACACAGAACCCAGATCGGTCAATATCTTAGAGAAAATTAAACACAGAACATTGAGAGAAATTCAATTAGGCTTCTGCTCAAACAGAGAGGGCAGGAGATAAATATAAAAATGATAACTACAGAGATAAAGTGCTGTACAGCCAGCCAGTAACAGATGAGACAAACTGGCACCATGAGATAAATTGCATGCGAGTTTGTCAGCAGGCCAGAGGCCATTTTTTACCCATGAGTCACTTCACATATGGTGTGTCTTGTTCAGCCTTTACAAAGACACCAAGATTGTGAACTCAGCAGCATTTTTAATACCGGATGTCCTGCCCACGTGGCACATGGGTGGACAAGTTTCTGACCACAACAAGATTGTTAAATCAACAACAGACACGACACGTGTTTGGCTGTCCCAATTAAACCATAGCTGGATACAGTACAGTATAAGGCTTGTGTTCTGTTCCTATAACCTATAACTAAGTACAGAGCAGGACCACCAATGCTAACCTTCAGATATGAGATAAATATAACCAACACAAACTTTGTAGATGGTCCATTTGAAAAAATATATTTTTCAGCGTGTATCATCTGTTACCATAGCGCCGTGACAAATTATTATTGCTCGAGTTTTGTTGGTCCATTACGAAAATGGGTCCAAAACAGAAAAGCGCCAAATGCATTTTGTTTTGACGAAAAGAGCAAAGCATTAAAGCCCATTAGCTCCCTGAGTAAAAAAAGCTCTTCATCTAAGCATCACATGTGCTGTCAATACCGCAGCGGCTTCAAACCAAACAAATCTTAGTACACGTCCCGCAGGAACCCATCGCTTCAGCTCTTACTTTGATTAATGTAATCCCTCTGGCTTTCTCAGACACGCAGCCAATCATCTCGTCGCACAGCTTTCTGATGAACTGGTGAGGAACCACAAACACTAGCAGGTCTGCACCATCCGCAGCGTCCCGTAACTGCGGCACGGCAACCTGTGGGAGGAACCACATGAATCTTCCACTTACTTAAAGCAAGATTGATTAAAACTACATTAAAGCTGCAGTCTGTGACCTTCACCTCTCTACTGCCACCTGTGTTTAAACCATGGAACTGCAGATTATTTAGGATCTTTTCTTTACATATATTGAAACAAAACGAAACAGCTCATATAATAAAACATCACTGATCTTTACGTCCTTGCACAATAACTGTTTTTGTCATATTTCCAACCCAAAAAGGTTACAGATTGCAGCTTTAACATTCAAGACACGTCAGACACGAGACATGCAAAAAAAAAACAATTTAGTTTCACCACGACAGACATAATTCAGAAAGACTAATATCTATTTTAACAAAGACTAAGTGCTCTTGCAGTATATTTGACAGCACGATTATAAATCAATATAGCAGTATAACAGCAGATAAAGGTCATTTTGCTGATGGCACACACAATGCTGACACAGCAGTTACTGTAAAGAAACAAAGCACTGCATCCACATCCTTAGTTCTCATATCCTTAACCAGCTACAGGGTTAACTTCACCCCACCCACAGACTCACCACATTCTCTGGGAGCTTGTAACCAGGAAGATACTTGATGTTCTCATGTTCTGTGTTGATGACCTCTGAGAGCTTTTTGCCATTGACTGTTTCTTCATACACCCACATCTTAACTGTAGTAGCAAAGCGCTGGAGCTTCTGTGTGTTGGTGCCGATGATTCGTGCTATGGCGGAGCCCCTTATCACGAGAAAACACGGGTGCATTCAGTCAAAATCTCAAGACAGGGTTGCAACTCCTGGAAGTTGCTTATGAGCTGCAGTCATGCATTAGATCTGCACAACGCATCTCTTTAGATCAATACTATTGAATAATAGTCATTATTCACGGTGTCAGACATATAACATGGCTGCACGCCATATGTTTTGCTTTAATCTTATTAGCAGTTACATACTTGTCACATCTAATACTTAAGCGTTCATACTTACCAGTTTCCTGAGCCAACAATGCAAACTTTCAACGGGGCAGCCATGATAACTTAAGATTTCTACAACTTCTTGAATGTTTTAAGCAGAGACTGTAGTTACAACACAACAGTTTGTCGGAGACGAGCGGGTGGGAGGAAACATGCCGGGCCGTCTGTGATGGCGTCACCAACAATGGGAGGGATTCTGGGAGTTGTAGTTTTTACTTCGCGTTACGAATTACGCAAATAAATTCGCTTTTCACGAAGACATATTCAGGTACTACATCCACCTTTGTCTAGAAATGACCATTTTAAAGGCTATTTATGTCTGATTTGTTAGGTTAGTATCAGTGTCGAACAGTTACACGAACAGTAAACATCTGGCCTTATGGGCAATTATATAACCTGAGTAGTTCACTAATAGATCAATAAAATAAATGTTAAATAAAACATTTAAAACGATATTTGTTGACTTCAAAATGCACATTAACTTCTTTTAAGACGTGTACATAATATAATAATCTGCATAAATAAATAAATGCATCGTGCATGTATTTTAACTGATAGCTTTAGTGCTTCATTGCGTTAACACTTTACTGACATGTAATAATCACCGTAACAATAATCACTGTCATAATCACCATGAAAACATGTCACTTTCACTTTTACTTGTATTGTATTGTGTCTTTCATTTTCAGGTTTGTTGTTCTCATTTGTTCTCTCTTTGTTTAAGTTCATTGTTTATTTAACTGCATTGACTCAGTTAACAGATACGATTATATTTGATTTTTTTTATTTTATAATGTATTAGTAAATGTTAAAACTAACATTAACCAAGACTAACCAATGCTATACAAGTATTGTTCAAGTTAACTAATGTTAACAAATGAAACCTTACGGGGTACATTTTTATTATTGTTGCTTATGTACTTATTTGTTACTTTTAATAGCATTTCTTTTCTCTTTAGCATTTTTTCTTTATTTATCTAACATTTTATTTTCGTCCGTATACGACGGCGAGGGGGCGTGGCATCACGTTCGCCGTCACGTTAAGGATTCCCATTGGTGGAGAGGCGGAGGGGCGTGACCGCACGCTGGTTCCAATGGAAACGTAGCGAAGCCCATTAAAGAGTCCAAAGGAAAGCCAGGAAAAATATAACAAATCTCCCATCGCATTCCCTCCATACGATGATCGCATCCAACAGCGATAGTCCTTTAATTTCGGACCTGTGCTTTCGAGGCTGAATCGTCCCGTATCCCAAACTGGGAATAATCATGGAGAAAGCTTTAAACGTGTCGCATTCTGGGAGCAGTAAGGGAAAGTGGGATCGGGGGAATCCCGCACAGAGACAGACGAGAAGCGGGTCGTACAGTCCCGGTTCTGGGACGGTATCGGACACCGGTCACCAGTCTCAGACCCAGAGGAAACACTTGGAGGGGGTTTTGAGCAAATACACAAATTTGCTACAAGGCTGGCAGAACAGGTAACAGAGTTGAGTTTTACGGCAACTTTTAAACCGGTGGCACAGCGGGTTGAGATTTTTTGGCATTCCCGATCATCCCATTCCAGCATCTCCATGAATGTTAACATCGGGATTCAGAGAAACGACGAGCCGTCATCATGCCGTCAATTCACTCCATCGTGACGCAATGCCTCGACGTAAACAACATGTATCACGGTGACATCAGATTAGTTTTTCAGACTCGAACCTCACGACTCGAGCCGAGCACCGCTGTGCGTGTATAACATGTAACATTTGTTATAAAATGTTCATAAAAATAAAGTTTTGCTATTTACATATATTTAAATATAGAGATTACAGTAGAGTAATTCAGTATTGCATGTTGTAATCTATTCTGACGTCATGCATGTAAATGTTTCATTGCTTAAAAACACTTTTCCCATCATGTTGGCATTTTGATGGGCAAGTTTTAAGGAAGTAAGACATTATAAGAAAATAAGTCATTTTGTGGTACCTGAGTCTATAACCAGGTTAGTTGGTTACCTGTATTGGTGTTTTGTTATATAACGTTCCGCTATGGTTACATTTGTTCTATTCTTTGGGCTGGTTAATATTTAATCACAGTTTTGTCAAGTAATTGCAGGGTTTTATTGTGTAGCATGTTATTGCATTAGTGTTATGGGCAACATCACTGGACCTCTACATAGTAATCTAGTCTGAAATGCAAATTAGACGGTTCGAAGGTCTCATGCATCAGGAAACCAGACATTAGTGGAGATAAAGGTCATGACTGCATTACATTATCCTTCATTTAACAGAGAATCCACTCTCGATAGACGTCTGAATAGAAAAAGAGCCAGCTAACAATTTTAGGTTGTAAGAATGTTTCCCTAATGTTTCCTACTGCCATTAAGTAACCAATGCTGTAAAAAATGCTGTATTTACGTTATTGCTTGATTTTAGGAATGCAAACGTTTTTGAAACGTTCCATTACCTTATTAAGAAGATTTATTTTTTGGTCTATCGTGCTGTAGTATGATACAAAAGGTTAAAAAACATTCAGCTAATTCAGTTACCGAAGGAACGTTTATAATATCTTTGACAGAACTTTTAGAGAATGCTAGCCAACGCTCTGAGAACGTTCCCTGCGAGCCGTGGAACAGCCCACAGTTAAGACACTTTCGTCTGTGAGGGACTGTGACTCATCCGTGATGGGAAATCCCTCACATCTATAATGTTGTGCTCATTCTGTTGCTTAGCCAAGCGATCGATGAGGGAGCAGCCCGACCGTATAACGATCCTCAGGACAGGAGAGATACTGGCCCTCTGCAGTGGCTGTGAAACAGCCCTCATGTTAACCCCAGCGCTGGTCACCGTTTAATGATTTGTGAGTGAGTGTGTGTGTGTGTGTGTGTGTGAGTGTGTGTGTTGTACGCTGACCTGATGTGGACCGTGCCTTGGAGAAAACAACTAATAAGATGTGACCGCTAAGAGAATGTCTGTCACAAACTGAATTCATTCACACCCAGAGCGACACACACGTTGCCACAATGTTCTACAGCTTTTCTGTTTGATTCTGTCTGATAATATGTATTAGATTTGAGTGCCAGTGTTTTAAAACATAATTCACACTGATCCGACAAACACAGATACTCTATTAAAATTTAAATGAGAACGTCAGTGTTTGTTGGTGTTTGTTGGATCAGTGTAAATTAGTCTTTAGACTTTTTCTATGTGTGCATGTGGTTAAAGTTTTTTTTCTGAATTTAGCTTTTCTGTCACCAGTATTTTACTGCTAGACAATATTTTCATAATACCATGACTTAATTATATCATTTTTTAGACATGTGATATTGCCACACCTACACCTGGGATTTAAACTTAGATTAAATCTAGTTTTCTGCCCAACTAACAGGGAACGGTCTTATAATGTTGACTAACATTCTTTAAAAGTTATCTCAGAGTTTTAAAAAAGACTGTTGCAGTGATGTTAGGATAACCTTTCTTAACATCATAAAATTATATCTTAAATACGTTGTTATTAAGTTCTGTAAAATCTTACAGAATTACAACCATTCTTATAATAAAGCAATAACATTAATGCAATGGTGAAAAAAAATTACATTGTAAATGTTCCTGAAAGTTTCTAAACAGTTGGAAAAAGTCAATGTTTTGTTACCTAATGGAAACACGCCAGCTGGAATGTTTTGCTGTTATTAAAGCAAAAACAGGATGTAGGATTTATTTCGAATGCACAGTATCTGAATTCTGTGGTAGAAAATGATGAGGAGACGTAACACGATGTCTTATCTGTGTTTATAATCACACCGGTGGATGATGGTGCCAAAAATGTTGCAAACAAGGTCCACAACGCTCATGTTTCCTCCACCATCAAACGAAACGCATTCATTGCTGCTTTCATCTTGCCATTTTTAGCTGCTTTTTACAAATAATGATGTGTCTGTCTGGCATTCAGGACCTTATCAGAGAGATAGCAGGAACGAGAAATTGACAGCACATCCATTTTTCACTAAGAGGCTGGATGACTGTTGGGTTATAACACCCAGACTGTGTGATTACAATCTCTTCCCTGCAGAGTTATGGTGCCGTGTAAAGCACCTCTCTGATTGGCTGTGAAAGCATTGCATCGTGGGTAATGAGGAGAGACAGCAATAAGTGCCACCATAAAGCTGTCATATGCTTTTTGTTTTAGGCCATTTATACCTGCTGTATGTTGTCAGAAGAGCCTGTTTTTGCTCAGAAAACATCACCGTTGCTGTTACTGTAGTGTTACATTTCATTGTGTTACATCCAGTTGTGAGGCATATAGAGCCATTGGCTATTACTTTTTAAAAATAACCACACATATGATTTTCGATTAGCGTGTGACTCATATTTCTATGATAACAGAGTTGTATCCGGAGATGAGAATATTAAAGAGATTTGTGGGTGGGCTTTTGTGACTAAGCAACCTCCCAGAACACAACAACAGTGCATAGCAACACCTAACCATACCATAACCATAGCAACCACATTACATCATACTAAAAACCAGTTTGAACACCTTCACGAATGCATAGCAACACCTTAGCAACCACGTGGCCAAACACTCCATAACAAGCGCAAAGCTACGCCCTAGCATAACAACAGCTTTAACATTAACACTTGTATGCAATGTCTTCTAAAGGAGTCTGGGTGAATGTTGTCATCTGGTTCTGTCTGTTTTGTGCTGTGCAGGTACTTTGTGTTGGACCCTGAGCTCAGCCAGCTGCAGTATTTCATCAATGAACACAGTAAGAACCAGAAACCACGCGGGGTTCTGCCCCTCATCGGTTCCTCGGTGGCCCCCAGCGACGAGTTCCCCTTCATGTTCGTCGTCTGTGCCGCTAATGGAGATCTGTTCAAACTGAGAGGTGAGAGCCTTTCCTCTTCGTGGCTTATATTCCATTTCTTTTGCTTTTAATACGCTTTTTTGTGTCTGATTTAACGCCTCCTGTTTCCATTTTTGTTTAACCTGATTCTTTCCCACACTTCGCACCGTCTGATACGTCTCGCACCGCGTCTCTCTTTGATATTCGTCGCCCCCTCAGGCGTCCCCTTTTATCTGCGCTTTGGTTGTCCACGTTCACACGCTCGTTTCCGGCAATTTCTTCTACATCATATCAGATCTTTCTCCTTCTATTTCTCTCTCCATCCTGTTTTTGTTTTACTCTGCCGTTTGAAATGTGCCCGGAGTCTTTTAACGGTTAATATTCGCTGTATGTCACAATCACTTACGATGGCTTTACATCATAATTCTTCTTTGGCCTGGGCCAGTTCTGACAACTCATTTTTAACCATGTCAAGAGTTTACAGGCAAACGCCATCAGCTAAACCGGCCATTTGTAACAAAGGCAGTTTGAAAGTGATTGTGATGAGGTGAATTTTGCTGAAAATGCAGTCAGCTCCAGTGTTGCCAGCGTTTTGACAGCCTCACCACGGGGCTTGAGTCTCTATGATAATCTTCAGGTGCTATTTTTCTCATTTCACACCTTCTCAGTCGTGCCGCATGTTATTGACAAGCCACAAATTGAGTTTTTGTGTAAAAAATACACAGATCTGAGTACAGATTTTTTGTCCCACAAACAGCCATAATTTATCATTCAATTTATCAGTGTCATTTTTCATAGCCGTCATCTTTTCCTTTCTTTGACCCTTTAGATTTAAATAAATCATTTTGTCTCCAAAACGTTTATGTAAAAAACATTTATTGTACATTTAGTTTAGTATGTGACCCATTTAAGACTTAATTATAATGTTGAATTTAATACAAGAAATCAAAATGTTATCATTGCTTCATTATGTTAACATTATGTTATCTACCAGTGATAACTTATGTTAACGTTCCCCAAATTTCAAATTTCAAAATTCAATTGATTACTTCTTAGGCAAAATGAGAATGTTATTGACTAACTCTACAGGGAAAATGTGATCGTTCTAGTGATGAAGAAAATCCAGGACATCACAGTCCTGCCCTATATTTTGTGTTTATTAATTACATTGGTGTATCTACTTATAGCTTGTGATGGCCGGGAGCAGCAGATTTGGATGACCCAGCTTCAGCTGGGAGCCCGGCGCCACTCAGACACCAGCGCCAAGGTAACCCAGTTCTACTCACTGTGCCCTCATTCCTCCTCAGACTGCTTTCATAGCGCCTGTGATTTCTGTCACTGTCTGTGATGATAAACCAACTGTCTGTTCTGTGAGTTCCTTTTCCTGTATCTGGCTTTATCTGTCTCTCTCCGGTTCTCCGTCTTACTGACTCGCCCTTCCTTTTCCGTGATCTCCGGGTCTCGCTGCTTTGTGATGCTGGTTGCGTTCTGTTTGAAGCTCATCACGTTAGACTCTATCTAGATGGACTCGCCATCACATTTGTGTATGTAGATCTTCAGTCCTCTTCTGGATAGTCCAGTTTAAACATGATGCTCATCATCTGGTTGGTTGAACATCTTGGACCATCTGTTTTTGGAACATGGTTGCTGGTTGTCCAGCCAATGATCCGCTTGGACCATCTTGAAACCAGCTTCTGTTTTCCCAAACACAGTAATCGGCTTAAGCTGGATTTTCCAACTAGGATGGCTCACAGTGTGGTTAACTAGTTAGCAGCGCTTGCTAAGGCAGCTTTTACTCCCACTCATACTCAGAACTTCAGATCTTAACATTGTGGTGAATTTTGCAAGAGAAACTTACATTGTCACAGATTTAGTGACAGTTGTTATAGTTTTGTGAGCCCCAGAACAAGCTGATGTAAAAAACATGTGATTTTACATGTGATTGTTCAGGTGACGTGGTTGTATAACTTCTGTTTTGTCCACACAGAACCGTTTATCTTTATCCAAGAATGTAAACAATAGTTTTGATTCTGGTGAAATAAAAAAACAGACTTATCTTTTTTTTTGTCAGTTTATTATCGTGTGACACAAAAACATGCAGCTTTCCTTCTTCCCTCTATTGTGTGGCTGTGAGCGCCGATTAGTGATTTGTGTGTTTAACCTTTGTAGAGTTAAATTTTAAGCAGGCCATTAAATCATGCCTCAAGATAGGAGATTGTTTGTTTTGCAGCTCAAAATAGATTTAAATGGACGTTTTAGTGCAGACTGGTGTCGATTTGGCGTCGGTTTTGGCAGATGCAGTTTTATCCAATTATTTACTTTCATTTTCAGTCTTCTTTAGCAGCCAGTTATTGACAGCCTGAGACAGATCAGGTAATACGTGTGTATGTGTCCGGCAATATTCTCTCATTTCAAGGGGAACCGCAGATGCAGGCTTTAGCCTCCAGGCTAAATCATTAACATTATTTGACTTCTATTAGCATTTTTTACCATGAATGACCACCAAATTACGGTCTAATACCAAAAGCCAGCGTTCAAGGCTAATGCATTTAAAGGAAGAAAAATCCCAGCAGTCATCGCATTATAAGCAGAGCAGTTTGCAGCGCACATCTTCATCAGGTCTTCATCAGCGACTCTGGGCCAAACCTGTTACCAGTGTGGTTTATTCATGAAACCTGCAACAGATGTTCTAAGGGTTCTCTGCACGTTTGTTCTAACAGGGAACGTTCTCAGAATGTTGGCTAATGTTCTTTAGAAGAATTTTTAGAAACGTTGGTCGATTTGTTTTTAAATGTTGTCATTTTGTTATATTTTGATCATCAATACAAAATATTTTCAAGTAGTTATTGACATTTTTTAAGATTACAGAATTAAGTAAATGTTTGAATAGCAATGCTAATGCTTTAAAAACAGGCGATTTGAACGTTGAAAATAACAGTTTTTTTAACGTTTTTGTAATTTATTGGCAATGTTAGGGGAACGTTGATACAACCTAAAATGGTTAGCTGTGTGTTTGCTCTTTTACAGTCTGGAAATGCAGAGGCAACTCTGCTCTGGTGGTCTGAGGGTTTAGATAATCAGAGACTTATGTAACATCATATTCAGGGCTGAAATGTCAGACGGCTGAACAATGGAGCCGTCATCAGACTGTGAGAATGCAATTGCATGAGGACGGGGTTCCATCGGGTCTGAATAACACACTCATTCCTGTATGCTGAGAACCTGGTACCGCCGCCTCATTTTCAGTCCGGTCCTCCATTCTGAACCACTAGGGGGGAAATTATACGTAGTTTCTCAAATTTGTGCAGGTGCCTTTAGTGAGTAACATTATTTTGCCTCACATGTCCTTTTCTCAGTCATGTGATGCAGTCTAAACTCTGATTTTGGGAGTTAAGTTGGTAAGGCTCTGATATTTACAGTTTACAGCAACTTTTTGGGGGTATTTGAATAATGTCTGACAAACCATTCAATGATCAATCTTAGGTTTCAACATACTTAGAGATTTAAACTAGTATTTAAGTTTTCAGTTGTTTCATTTGCAAACAATTTTTAGGATGTTTTTCCTTAAATTTCTTAAGATAAATAAAAGTAACTACAGTGAAATTTGTTTGACGCACGTAAAGTTTATGTAACTTTCAATCTAACATTTATACTGTTTTTGTTATTTAAAGTAAATGTTATGGAAACGCTCTTACAACCTTAACTTGTTAGCTGGGATTTTAAGATGGTAAATATCTGTAGAAACTCTAGAAGAGAGACGACAGTCTGTTTCTCAGGAGAAACATTTGAGAAGCAGGAGAATGAAAAAACTTTTATAGGAGTCTTTTGTGTTTTGTGGGCTTTGGGTGGGCTTTTACTTTTGCCATTAAGCAAGCACCTAGCAAAACCCCTAGCAACCACATAGCAACACAGTAAAAATACTTTAACCATCTTAGCAACCATAAAGCAACGCTCTGGCACACAAGCTTTATGGTGGCGAGTTGTTCGCGGAAAAGCACCGCAAATTTTCTTGAAAATGTAAAATGTAGTTAGCCGTGTAATTTAGTGAGTTGTTCTGTAAAAGCTCACCGCAGGGAGCCACGTATTTACATTATTTCACCAGAGATGCTTTTGTGAACCACAAAAAACAGTCTGATGAGCTGGGAGAGAATAAGATTACAGTGCTGGAGGTTTTCCGGAGAGCTTTTAAGAGATGAAAGCGTTTCATACGGGCGACATCCTTTCTCTCTGCCGCTGAGAACGATTCTCTGCTCTCCTCCTCTTTCCTTCTCATATTCCACTTCATCCCATCAGGCATTGCTCTGGCTTCCTCCCTCCCTCTGCTCTGTGTACGTGGCCTCCGTCTTGGTCGCGGCAGGCCGGCGATGCTCTTTTGCATTATGACACGCCATGCGGGCGGAACCGGGCCGGCGTCTGCTCCCGTGGGAAAGGGAGGTCCGGGAATCCGCTCCCTGTCCTGCTGCTCCCATTGCTGCTGTCTCTTTCAGGGTTGCATCTCCTCATCCTCCTGCAACAACACCTCCTCTTCCTCCTCCGCCGGCCGGACCCGCAGCTTCTCCTTGCACCCGCACCCCATCCCGCAGAGCTCCGCCCAAAGACAGACCCCTCAGCCCGGGACGCCCGCCTCTGTCATCACCATCACACATCATAAGTCTCCCACCAGCAGCCACCGGGCCTGTAGTCAGCAGAACCCTGCAGGACTGCTTCAGGTGAAAGAGGTAGGGACAGCCGTAGACAGAGCCAGACAGTTATGCTAACAAATCAAGCCTTTGATGCATGAATTCGGGACACAACTGTAAGAATATTTTTGCTGGTGCAGTCGAGTCTGTAGTTTAGTTTTATCTCACAGGTTTTATTTTTAGCAACATGTTTTGTGTGCCAGACAAACAAAATATTTTTCATTAAATGCTAAGTTTGTTTTTGCAGTATTAGCTGGAAACTATACACCCTTTTTACACCCCTTCTTCTAACAATAATATAATCATTTTGAATCTTATTTTCCTCACAAACGTTGTGTTTTCCCAGCTAAAAGGGAATGTTTTCATAACATTGGCTAAAAAGTAAAAAAAAGTTTTTTACAAAGTGAGCTTTCTTGTAATATGAAACTTTAATTGTTGTAGCTTAACTAACATGACTAGCTAAAAAACATATATATATATATATATATTTATAAATATGTATATATTAGTAGCTATTTTCTTAAGTAGTTAGTGAAATGTTTTAAAACATGGTAACATTTTTATTGCATAATGGAAACATCAGGTAAACATTCCCACAACCTACAATTGTTACCTGGGCTAAAGAGATTTACTGTTGGCATCATCACTTTTGTCAACCGTGTTGTTGAATTTGTTATCCTGTGGGATTATGGGTAATGGTAATGCTAAATGGTTTAAAAACATCCATTGCAATAATTGTCATGCATCAAAGAATTACAGCAGAAATGTTATTTTGTCTTTTGGAGCATTAAACAAAGACAGGGTCTCCTCCTGTGAGCTCTGATCTGGTTTTGTATGCAGTCAGCTGCACAGACTCCCTTATGGAGCGTCTAAACCTCAGCTGACCTATCAGAAGCTGCGTCAGCACGAGAAATTCGCTGATCAGCAGGAAGCTGCCATCATATTGTTTTGATGTTGTTGCAGTTAGACCTCCTCAGGATATCACACCAAATTTCGTTTCTGCATCGACTGAAGTTACGGCCATTTTTACAGCAGTGAAGTTACTGTAATTACAGTTTCCTGTTGTCAGTAAACAACAGTGAATGTTAAACCTCCAATCACATTATCCAAAAATATCACAGTCATAGATTGAATAGAGTAATTACAGTTTATACCGGCGAATATTAAAGCTCCAATCACATTAGCAAAGAAATTTATAGACTTAAATTGAAGAAAGTGACCCACTTTCATAAGCAAACCACCTTAGCAACCACTTAGCAACGTGCTGAAACTCTTTGAATACCATGGCAGCCATTTTCATGTATGTTTATGTATGTAGTCTTTTTTCCCATCTCTGGCAGTTGTGGCATTTGTATACATTAAATAAACATTAAAGAGTCATTTTCTATAGATGATCTGCTTGCTGTTTCAAGCTGGCAGTTAGTTTGACCCTCCGCTGTGACATTTTCTCAACAGCCAGCTGTTTTTTCTGCCTCGCAGGGCATATTTTTGTCCTCGAATTAGACGACACTGTCACTTTGGCTGGCAGTCTAAAGGAAACATGCGGTACGTCTGTAGAAACCAGCTGAGCTTGTGAAAGGGCTTTCAGAACGTGTGTGCGTCTGAGCGGCGAGCTGGAAATTATTATTAGCCGTCTTTCTGAAGATCTCATCAGTGTGCGAGACAGATTCATTTTTCTGCGTGTAATGAAGGCAGAAGTATTCAATATTTAAAGTCAGTGCAGTAGCCTAATAGCGTTTCGCTTATTTGTCAAATTTTGTGACGAATTCAGTCCTGCTCTCATTCATCTCATATTGTCAGTCAAGCCTGCAGCCGACGCGCTTCATTCACCTGTTTAAATTTCTCCAGCCTCATTTACACTCACTGATAAGAGACTAATCTGCAGGCTGTCAGTCATCATGGTGTTTTTCTTTTAAAGACACAGGCCTGTTCCTCCCGCTGACTGGAGATCGCTGATAACATTGCGGTTATTTTCCCCTCAGCGCGTTGTATTCAAAGTCACGTTTCCTTCAACAGGAGAAAATCTTAGCTGTCTGTTTTGAGCTCGGCTGGAAGTTTTTTCCCATCAGCACTTCATGTTCTGTGGAGAACCATAAACTGACGGTTTTCATGTTGTGTGTTGACGTGTTCATTATTAAAAGAGAACGTTCTGGAATATTTTGAAGGTCTTTTGTTCATTAAAAATAGCCACAAGTTACATGGCAGCCATGAACATGGGTTTTATTGCTAGTCAGAAGTAGATGGTATATAAAAGATCAATTTTATCATGCATTTTATCATTTTATCATCATTTTTATTGGACAAAATGAATGAGCTCAGTACAAGTCATTTATTGTTTACATACATCACTTTAAAAAGCAGCAATTTAACTGTTTTCAGTTAAAAATCAACCAATATTAGTAATTGAGCAAAAACATGACAGATCAGTGTTGAACACAACCCCCTTACAGGTACAGTTACAATAATGATGAATAATTTACGCTTTCACATCCAATTTCCCAGGAAATTTTAGTTTGGCATCAAGTACGCAACCTGCAATTTTCTGTTTCAAACAGAGATGGCAGTAGAGAGGCAGATACGATTGCTGCTTTAAATACGAACCCTGTTTTACAGTGACTGTCAGTTTTAAGTGCATGAAACTGAAACCGTTGGCATTTTAATTATTTCATGCTTTTATTTTTATCCACTGCTTGATGTCTAATTAGTCACAGCTTTTGCTTAGCAAGTGTCAGTGACTGTTGCTCTTCCACACAGAAATAATGAACTAGTATTAGAGATTCTCATCTTTACAAGAAGGTGTTGATGTTCTGTGTCCACACGCAAGTAACAAAAGTATTTTTATACACAGCGTAACAGCATTTATTTATCTAACCGAAAGATTTGTGTGTTTGTTGTACCCTTGTTTTCTTAGCAAAACAGCCTCCATATGATAGTTACATACAGTCCTTGTAGTAAATTAGCTACATATGTTGCAGTTTCATACACATGCAGGTGTGATGCAGAAATTATATAAAACATTTTGTGAAGTTTTGGAGCAAATATTATTTCATATCAGCCCCAAAAGAGGAGAAGAAAGAGGAAAATAATGATGCAAAATTGACAGCGATGCAGAGAAACGTCTGAGAGAATTAAACAGAATAGCATCTGTCCTGCTTTGAACATTTTGCTGGTGAAAACATAGCTGAGATGATGAAAGCAAGAGAAAAACAAGGAAAAGTTGGATTTTGTGAGGAAGTGGAACCTCACAGAGCTGAAATAGCCAGAATAGAAGAAATTGATTTTGTGTTTGGTCTACAATACGCTTTCATGAGCAACACGTTCGATTAGTGCAGAGAGATGTGCTAAAATGATCTGTGTTGAGCTCAACACTCTCAGAACTTCAGAAGATAAAGCATCATACATTCTTTTAACGTCACCATGAAACCAACAGATTCTGTTCTTACTTTGTTATGGATTGTGCTTGTTTATTATAAATGATTTATCTGTGTAATATTTTTGATTTTATGTACTTCCTCAAAGGGAACGTCAGTCAAATGTCAGTCTGGCCGCTTAGGCGGAGCCAGTGCCATTATCCACTCCCCTCCAGTGCCTCTTTTAGTCACGCCCTTCATTTTTTAGTTTTCTGTTTGAATTACATGGGAACAATGAGGAAAAATCTGTTTAATTCCAGTTTTAAATTTTTTAGAAACATTTTAATATCTAATTTTGCAGCCATTTGCTTTAAATTTTCCATTTCTCTTTCTTGTTTTAAAGAATTAGTTCACCCAAAAATAAACCCTGTTGTTTGAAGGCATGTTTGAGTGTTTCTCATCCAGCGTTATGAAACGCTGCGGTTGCGAGCGCGTGTGATCTCTGGACCGGCGCTCAGATCCTGTTTGCCGGGACTCGTGGGGATTCTGTGCTAGAGCAGGTGACAGCTGTAACGCTCATCTCGTTCCTTTCATTCTCGCTCAAAAAGAATCACATCAAGGGGAGAGAATGAAGAGCCGGATCCATTTTTCATGAGATCTGGGTGGAACCGTGTGAAAAAATCTCTTCCCTGCTTAAACTTTAGCCATGTGCTAACAGACAGACAGACAGACATTTTATGTAAAACCCCTGACAGTGACCCAACAATTTAAGGTTGTAAGAACGTTTCCTTAAAGTTTTTATTACGTGACAGGAATGTTAAAACCTTTTTTCTAAAAGTTCTAGGTATACTGCTTAAACTTAAGCAACTTAAGAGTAACATTTTTGAATATTATATATGTATGATATAATGTTTAAAAGGTTCTGACATTACTGCAAAAACTGTTACTGTTTTGATAAAGACACGTTGTACAGTAACTTTTAAAGAACGCTCTGAGAACGCTTCCTGTGGTCCTGCTGGGACATCGCTTCAGTAAATGATGTAGGAATGACATCAGAAACCAAATGCAAGCGTATTATATTAGTCTAGCGTATTAAAAACCAAATAATTCTCCCAAAAATCATGCCAGGCCTGTTTTTTAATCCACAGAAGACTAAACATTTTACTGGTGAGATGTTGTGACAGCGATTCATTAAAAGTCAGAGTTTTTGGTACATCCTGTTCTGCTAATAGCATTTGGCTGTTAGCGTGTTTTATGCTACTCGTGGATGAAGCTAGTCAAGCCTGAGAATCCACAGAATTTGTCTGTGAATGTTGTCTTTTATATATTGTACAATATTAATCTCATTAATTTGGTGTTTAGATTCAGATAGGACCTGACAGGCCTCACAGGGTTTGTGTGGACTTGTGCGTGAGCGTGAAGTTTCATCCATTAAAGCTACAGCTGTACTGTGATGGTGTTGCAATCGCTGAAGTGTTTGAACGGAGGAGCGAGAGAGTACTGAGGGACCTCCAGTAATGAGTCACTTTGTGGGGGTCTCTGCTTCTCATCTTCAGCTGTCTGGCTGCTTTTCATTAGTGATGTACCACATCCACCAGCCCAAACAGCCCCCGGTCATTAACCCTCAAACCGACGGGGTGGAAAAAACACAACAGAGTTATAAATGCAGTTTTATTTGACTCCCCAGCTACCAATTTTATGTTCTGAGAAAACGTTTTCATTAAGTTACAAAACCCAGAAAGTTTCTTTAAAGCAACTGGATGTTTTAATTGTTTCATGTTATTGCTTGATTTAAAAATGTTATTCAAATCTTTTGGGTTTTTTGTGTAATGTTTTTAAAACATTCCACTAGCTACTTAAAAACAACATTTTTGATATGATATAAGGTTAGATAAACTTACTTTTAATGTTACTGCAAGAATGTTTTTAATAACTGGAGAGAACTTTCAGGGAACGTTAGCCAACTTTCTGAGAACGTTCCCCGTGAGTTGCGCCATTGTTTGTAAACTTTGTAAATGTTTTCAAAAAAGCCATTGACTTGTTAATGTAGAAAACTACTTTAAAATTGGAAACAGTCCATTTAATTTTGGACGCCGTTTTAATCAAATTGTCTCCAGGGGGATTTGTAGATAATGTGCTGAGATGTTCTAATGAAGATGCTGTGAATCCAGATGGAATCTCTGATGATCTGCTCATTCTGTAGGTCATGTCCCAAGCTGAAGGTCAACAGAAGAACCTGGTGAACTCCATCGAGTCCCTGCCCAGCCGTGGACCTCTGTCCTCCCTGGACCAGGATCTTCTGCTGCTGAAGGCCACGTCGGCTGCTACACTCAGCTGTCTTGGAGAATGTTTGAGCATCCTACAGCACAACGTCTGCCAGGCTGCCCAACACCTCACCCACGGCCACACGCCGGCATCTAATACAGGCGAGAGTCTGGATGCGTTTCTGCTGGAATGTGTGATGTGTGCTAGAGTCGACCTGATTTTATTTTTTTCTATTTTGAGGACTATTTTAAAAGGGTGACATTTAGAGTTTGTTAATAGTGAATTGTGGGTAAAAAAACATGATGCCATTTTTGCACTTTTGGAGTAATTGTAATGTTTGTTGTGCTGTTGTTGTTGTGTATATAACTAATAACTGCAATCCTAAAAACCAGGGTGATCCATGATGCCATAACAGAACCTTTTTGGCTGTATGGTTTCTTAAAGAACCTTTACAATCCTTAGACCCTTTGATACTTTGTATTGGGAAAAAGTTCCTAGTCTATAAAAAGATGGTAAGACAAAATGGTTCCTTTAAGAAGTACCTCTTTGAAGGCATCACTGTGAAGAACCCTTTAAGAACCATTATTTCTAAGAGTGGACATGCCTTCTGTACACAGATAACATGTCTAGTTGGTCACGGCCCAAATCTGCCTCAGATGACCATGTGCAGAACGGACAACTGACGGGTCACAACACGACTCCAGAACATCAGCGCAACTCCCCTGCACACAGAAGCAAGGATCGATCTAAAGACGCTGAGGTACCTACAGTCACACACACATTTTGATTTTCTCACATCCTTTACAATCCTTTGAGGTGGTTTATGGTTTATTTGACCACTTATTTTGTAATATTTGTTTATTGTTTGTTCTGCTCATTACTTTCTCCTCAGAAACGCTTTTATGAGCCGTCGAGAAAAATGCCGCCATCATTGCATCCATTTCTGTCATCACTCGTGCTCCGCTTGTTACTTTAAATGCGTGATGTTTAAAGAAAGATGATCTTACAGAGGTAAAATCTGTCACTGAGATCTGTTCATCTCATCTGATTCTGAACCCCCCCCACCCTCTACGTCTCTGACTCATTTAAAAGTCTCCCGTAGAGACGGCACGTCTTTGAAAACTTTCTTGAAAACGAGGTTTCGCTATTGTGCGTACGCCCGCCGGGCTGCTGCGGCAAAGGAGTGTAAAAGGAAGGCTAATTGGACGCGTTCTAGTTTTAGCGTCTGTGTGCGGCGGGTGGAGCGTGAATGAGTCAGACTGCCCCTCCTGGAAACCTTCTCTCCCCCGGTCTCTGTTCATCCGCCTGCATGCCTCTGGAGAGAGGCCAGGGCTGCTGTTTCTTTGCTGCGTATGTGTTTGTTTGCACGAGCACTTGCATATTTATAAATGCGTGTTAATTCTTGTGTGCGCGTTCCTGAAGGGAGCTAATTCATCTGGTGTGTGTCATTATTACTGCTAGCTCCCTATGAGGATGAACTTACCCAGAAAGCATTAGACAGAATCTGTGTCATATATTTTCTGTGTTACACACGACGTAATGCAGCTAATTAATTTAACATTAGTATATTGTTAAATCTATAAATGACTCCATTCACTCCTTTCATTTTCAGAAACTGTTAAACTGATGTTAACTGTACCATAAATTACATTAACTGGTAGATAAAGCAGTTTCTGCAGGTTTAGCTTTAGCTTTCATGCATGTTCAAAGGCTCTCAAGTCCTTCACAACATTATATATAGAGAATGTTAGTGTTTAGCAGTTGATGATTGGCTGTTTATATTAGTAGGCGGGACTTCATTCGGTAGGGCGATGGTAGCAATACAGCAAACGTGACGCATGTGTGTAGTTGAGTTGTTTTAAGGCTGTACGCCGCATACGTGTGCCAACAGCTTCGACTGCGCGTGAACCTGAGCCTGCGCAGACGGTGAAATGTGCTGATGTGTCACTCAGTCACGCTGAAAATGAGTTCATATGAGCCCCATCAATCAATTCCTTTCTAAACGGCATTTGCAGCCGGCTAGCAGCCTCTCAACTACCTCCTGCCTCACAGAAGTGAGCGTTTCCTGTTAGCTGTTTCATTCCTTCCTGGAAATAGTTTTATTAAAATCTTGCATAATGAGGTTACGGTGAAGCAATAACAAACAATAAACAATAAAAGAGCACAAATCTAAATTATGCTGATCACAGCTATAAGCAAAATGAGATCCGGTGCAGGGAAAATAGAGTGCATTCAAAAGAATTAGCATCTTGTTTTGAAGCACGATAAGGCTAAAGAAAGTTATTGACGGCCAAGATAATGCATGCATATCTAATGAAATGTGTCCGGCAGTATGTAATCCTGTGCAGTATTTTTACAGTCTCACATCATTAGCTTGCTGACAGAAACATTTGTCTTATGAGGTTTTTGCTTTAGTGTTGCAGCAAGAAATATCTGTTTTCAAATCATAAAGATTTAATAAAGAATAAACATGGTACAGAGGTTTGTCCTCCAAAGAGCTCTGATCTCACATCATTCAGTTTAAATGTGATGTTTATTCAGAAACGCACAAAATAAGTGAAACCAGATTGAGGTCTAAATCAGAGCCAGTATTTTTATGTTCCCACATGATGAACCGGATTGTCTGCGGATGAATCTTCATAGTGTGGCACAACCAGATGTAGTTTGTATTTAATTTCTGTACAGATTTGTTTTAGTGTCACACAAGAATTATTTCAGATCCTTACAACCAAACCACTTTTAACTGCTTTGTACCACAGAGGTTTCGTACAATTATTGCGTTTGCTCTGAATTCACTGATGCAGAGATTCTTTGCATTGCAATGAGATACAGAAAACATTTGACCATTTAAACTTCCCCTTTAATTATGTCACAAGTTCCAGCAGTAAACCTTTGTGGTCCTGTTACAAAAACAAAACGGCACATTGGTTGCCTGTTCAAATAGTGGGCAAACGTTTGCAGATTCAGATTTCAGATGTTTCTCCGCCCTAATATTGAGGTAGACTTGTCTAAATGTAGAATCGCATCTTTTTCTTTTAGGAAATTGAATTTAAATAATAATATTAATTATTAATAATTCATTTTGATAGGCAGGGCTGTGGGTTAAACTCATAGTTGACTGATATGATAACAATCTGGTCACCAGTTGTAAGTCGTAACAGATTAAAATGCACAGAATAAACACTCAGATTCCTCTCATCTGAACTGTAAGACATGATGTAAAACAGCAGGGAACCTTCTCTGTTATCTCTGTTAGCACGTTTAATGTCTATCTGTATGTGATGTTAAGACTTACGTTTACTGATGTGTGTTACAGCCTGTGGCCGGCAGGGGGCGCAGATGCTGATGATTTCAGCCCTGAACTGCAGACAAATACAGTCACGACTGAATAAAGCTGCTGGGCAGGACCCAGCTAACTATTGTAGGTTGTAGCAACGTTTCCCTAACGTTTCCATTAAGTAACATAAACATTTAAACCCTATTTTAAAAGATCTGGAGACCAGTTCTTTAAACGTTGCTTTAATGTTATTGCTTGGCTGTAATAACTTTTTTAAAACTGTGTGACGTTTTTTAAATATTAGAAAAGCGTTTTAAATATTTGATATGTAACGTTTAAAATATTCTACTCATGTTTCTGAAAGAAAGTTTTTGATAGCGTTAGGAGAACATTTGAAGAGCATTAGACGACGTTATGAGAATGTTTCCTGTTAGATGGGGAGGTTTAAGTTTGTGTAAATATACACACATTAGAATAATGAGAGGTTTCTTTTCAGGAGAGAGAAGGAAAAAACTCTTGACATTATCTTCCTTTCTGTCTCACTGTTCTGGTCCATCGCAGATGAAACGCTGTGAATTCATCAAGCAAACATGAGACAGATGAGACGGTATTGTGTAATTGTTGATTTTTTGTGTATGGCTGTTTTGTGTCGCTGTGGTGAAGTGTTTGTGTGCTTGAAAGGGGAACATCTGTCCCTGTGACTGCTGGGTGTTAAATGTGACCTCAGATCAAATTTGTATGCGAGGAAAGGGAATTTATAATGACACTTCACATGTTTCAGTCAATCAGAAGTGTTTGGCGACATCTGCATCCGGTGTGGTGTTGTGTAGGCCAGCGTTATAATTCGGAAAATAAATTAGGTTAATTTATTTTCAGCAAACGCTAGCTGTGACCATCGATGTGTTCTTAAATACCAGTCGAAATTTGCTTAGAAAAATTACTAAGAGGAGTTTATATTCCTGGCATTTAGGGAAAACATTCAGGGAATTCATTTGAAGGGAATGAATGTTTTCCCTACATCTGAAAACATTAAATTAAACATGGTAGAGTTCATTAAAGGATATTTGTCTCGATAGTGTGGTTTCATCACATGTCCCTGAAGGAGGGCCGACGCTGATTAATTATTCATGAGGGCGGTGCTAATCGCCGCACAGCCGCCACCCACACGTCGCTCTAGCTAGAGCTTCAGTGTGATGTCATGTCACATAACCGGTAACCATGAGCTAATTTTTATGCTTTTATGTTGCTTTCAAGTATCTTGTCCTGCAGCGTTGCGCAGGTTCATCTGCGTGTCAGCCGTAAGCGTGCATGTGCACGTTACCCTCCGAGAGCGAGTTCAAAGCCTGTCCCCAGACTTGTGTATTACAGCTAAACTGCACTCTGTTTAAAAAGCATCCATGCAGAGCTGTAGCCTGGAGCCCAACTGTATTTGAAGTGTAGCTGTTAAGCACTTCTTCCCCTTGTCTTGCATTACTTACAATTGTTTACATTTATGCTTTCGGCAGACGCTTTTTTTAAAGCAACTTGCAGTTTATTCAAGATAAACATTTTGTGTATATTCTACATTTTATTTAGGTTGTGGAGTCTATAGTGGACTCTTATCACTGTTGTTTAATAACCAGGGAACATAATCAGATTATATGTATACTTTGAATACACTATGAAGACAGCAGAACACAAGTACTATATGATCACTGCCACACACACACACACACACACACACACACACACACTCGAGTGGTTTCTCTGATGCAGTCATGTGAGGAAGATCATGAGGAAATTACTCTGAGCAGAGATTCCAACTCCATACCAGAGTTCATGTGACTCTTTTATCTTCACTGCATTTATATGCAGGTACATTAAAGGCACAGTTCACACAAAATCATTTTTTACCCTCATGGCATTCGAAACCTGTATCACTTTTTGCTTCTGAGGAACACAGAAGACATTTTGAAATACGTTGGTAACCAAACAACAGGGACACGCTTTGATTTCCACTGTATGGACACAAAAGCACTGAAACATTCCCTGTTGTCCATGTTTTTTTTCTTTAGTATTCCATAAATATCTGGATAAACATCCAGCAAAGTTACTGTCACCACTAAATAACTGCATTCTTGACTCAAATGCTGAAAATTCTGTAGTAAATTTACAACCTGGAAAATTAACTTCATTTTACCATTTAAAGTGAAACAACCACGTCACATTCTGTCTGAAGGGTTAGTTAGCGCCCTCATGGGTTCCCTCTGTTCCAGTTAAGTTCTAGTACTGGTTAGTTGACCGGTATAGGAGCAGACAGTGAGTAATGCAGATGTTTGCGGGAGGAAGTCCGGCTGGGAGTGGCTGAATTTTTGGTGTTTGACTAAGACTGAGGGCTCAGGAAAAATGTGACGTTCTTCATAAACTTCAGTGTGTTCTGTATGAGCTGTGGAGTACGACTTCCTGAGAAATCTGTCTTTATTTACTTCAATATTTGTAGGAAAAAGTATGTATAGCAACCTGCAATTTTATGTTTTAAATAGAGATGGGGGTAAGGAGACAAAAGTTATGGATTCCAGCTTTAAATAAATAAATGATAATAGATTAATACAAGTTCAATTCTTGTGTGTTACCACAAATGATTATTTTGACTTATTAAAAGTCAAACAAGTTGATTCTACAAACTACTAGTTGTTTGTTTGGAAAATCATGTAGCAAAAATATGCCTCCATTATAACTGCGTGACTAGTTAAGACCCTCTCAGCAATGATAGAGAGATTTTTTGAGATCATAGAGAGATTATGGCATCTGTCAGCTGTAGTTAATGCCGATTTGTTAATGCATCACGGTGGTGGGTGGAGCCAAAGTAATATGGGGTAAATACATTCTAACTGTAAATGCAGTGGGAGTGGCTTTGACAGATTAAAGGCCACGAGAGGGTCTCAGTTTTAATCTTCTCACTGGCCGTGATTATCTGTCCTCTGTGGATTCCTCTGTATGAGAACAAACCTCATGAAGTCCACCTGGAATTTTGTAAGCAGTCTGTGGCAAGTCCAGACAACATCAGTGTGACTGTCTGAGAGAGAGGGAGAGGGAGAGAGAGAGGGAGAAAAAGAGAGAGAGAGGGCTGGCAGAGTAGGAGGGGGCAATGTTTCCTGGTTTAGGAACAGCTGGGCAGCGAGATAAGAGCTTCAGAGTTGGTGAGAGATCGTGAAAGAGAATTTTGTGGATGCCATCACAGTTAAACTATGAGATGAACACTCAGAAGACATCTGAACCAGCTCCACAATGAACGTAAGTGTCTGAGATCATTTCACTCATTTGGGACAGATGTTAATTCCTGATTCGGTGTGGGATGGTCGGAGAGGAGGGGTGACGCGATGGAATGCTGGGAGGGAGGAAAGTTGGAAACTTTGTTCAATTTTGTTTTTCTTGGCTCAAGTAAAGAATGTTTTGTGCCAGTTTTTATGAAGCATTTTTAACAGCATTTTTTCTGTTTGGCTTTCTGCTGTAAGTGGGAAAGTTTATTGCTCAGACATTGTGAAGTTTTGGAGACGTCTGGTTAAATGTCTCAGATGTTTGTCCTGGCAGAATTAAAATTCTTTAAGCGTGACAATCATTCAAATATGTTAATAACACACAACTGCTTAGATTAGTGCTCAGGTCTTGAACTAAAATAATGATTATAATGATGATTTTTTTTTTATGTGTAAAGCGCTTTTTTGCCAGATTTGTGGTCCAGGATCATGAGTTAATTTCCCAGTAAACACACAAATTGAAACTTTATTTGCACATTTAGTCGCTTTGTAAAAAAAAACCTCCCAAATGCATAAATGTAAATGTGAATCTGAATTTAATGTAAAGCAGAGAAAACATTGACAGACAAACTTCAAGAGATTTCAGAGTTTTTTGTGTCTCTTCGTTTTACAGCGTCTCTCAGATCTGTGTGTTTAATTATCTTTGATTAATTTGCACAACAGGCTTTCGTCCAACTTTTGGCTGATTACTTTAGTGCTGCTAATCATCATCCCAACGAAACCAAACAACTCAACCAGCATCCCGAGAGACAGAGAGAGACTAATTATTTTTTCCTGTGACTTTGAATTGATCTTTTGCAAATCACTGTGTGTTCGGCTGATGGAACAACATCACAGAATGTAACACTGTATTCCGTATTGATTTTCTGGCCTTCCGGATGCGTGACCTTGAACGTGACCTCATTCTGGTGTGTTTATTTAAACTGTGATGTCGTAGAGGAAGGGAGAAAATTCTCTGCCCTTGTTTAATAAAATATTCAGGTGGATTTCTGCAGCTCGGAACGGGGACGTTCCATTCGGATCGCTGAGCTCCCGCACTTTTTTCCGGGAACACGTTATTCTTTTTTATCACTGAGGGAAAAAGCGGGAGGAAATAAGCGAAAGTATATGATAAATGGTTCGCGAGAGAATCTAATAAAAATGAACCATAGCGCCGCTGGGCGATACCGTGTGCTTGGTCATAAACGTTACCTCAGGGATTTCTGCAGGTCCACAGAACCTCACTGTTTTACTTTACTGTCTAATCGTATCGTAACCTATTTAAATCTCACATCTGCTCCCCCGCGTTACGCTCCGTGCTTGGAAAGGAAAAAGGAGCGATCCGGTGGGAAAAGTCATGTGATCGCCTTTGCTCATCTGTCAACACTTAGAGGAAGAGAGGTTTTTATTTACTTCCCATGATGCTCTGGGGCGGCACTTCTGAGCCGCTTCTTTACATTATGCATTAGGAACAATGTAACATTTTTGCATGACCGATTGCAGGAGGGGCCAGCTGCATTAGCCACCCCTGATTGGATAAAAGGCACAGTTGCTAGGCAACCAAAGAGCATCCACTATTTTAAAAAATGTTAATGCAACCTTAATATAATATTGGGCTCATATTACAGTATTTGTAAGAATTATATATTGCGTTTACATTGCACTCTAGGACGTATCCATGTGTTAAACACAGGCAGCGCATGGCAGGCACAGGTTTTGTGATCTAAAACGACCCGGGATGATCTTTCAATAATTCACAGATGTGTGTGTTGAGTAGCAGTTGTTCTGTGTGTGCAGAACTCCAGCGCAGACTCAGTGGATTCCAGTGAGGAGGTCACAGACTCCGAGGATAATGAAGAAGAAGATCTTGGAGTCTTGGATGATCAGAGAAGCATCATATTACATCTGTTATCTCAGCTCAAACTGGGCATGGACCTCACACGGGTACACAAACACACACATACACACAAAAACACGTTTACTTCTCTACACTCACACACACACATTTTCTTCTCTATACACACACACACAAACACGTTTACTTCTCTACACACACACACAAACACGTTTACTTCTCTACACTCACACACACATTTACTTCTCTACACACATACACACACTTTCTTCTCTACACTCACACACACACACTTTTTCTTCTCTATACACACACACACACACAAACACATTTACTTCTCTACACTCACACACACACATTTACTTCTCTACACACACATACAAACACGTTTACTTCTTTACACACACACAACTTATTGTCCCAATTAAACTGGTTGCTAGTTAAGCTACAGTAGTTAAGCAGCCTTGTGGAGACACTAGTTTGCTGGTGACCAGTTTTGTT
>JBAJNP010000920.1:0-74383 GCA_036877545.1 Yasuhikotakia modesta | reverse complement strand
GTGTAAAGGTTTTCATGTGAGAATGGTTAAAGGCTTCAACAATCCGTGATGTAAATCAGGGTTTTACGTGCAGATGGTTTGTTACAGTTGTCTGCGTGTTTACAGTATGATTAAATGATGGATTATTTGTTCGCATGGGTGTTTTGTAACGTGTATAAACTCAGTGTAATGGCTGGTCGTCCATAGCGCACCTGCGTGAAGACGTTCAGCTCCTCCGTCTCCATAGTAACAGCAGGTTAAAACGCAAACAACGGGTCGCTATGGAGACAGTTAACAGATCCAGCGGAACCGGTCGGTCACCCGCAGACGAGCCGAAATGGACGAACCGGAGGCGCAGAAAGTCGACAAGAGGCTGGAGTTCGTGGAGAGGTACGTGCTGAGGACCTTCCAGCTGAAAGCGGACAGCTGGAGCAGGTGCCTCGCCGCGGAGGAGCACCGCAAACTCATGCAGGACTTTCTGGACAAACCCGAGCACGCGCCTCTGGTCGTGTCGGTGAACCCGTCCGGACAGCTGGTTCCCTCTGCGGGCTTTACAGCAGCCCAGAGGAACAAGTCGGTGTATTTCGTGAAGCGGAGCAAAGCAGCGCTGTGCGTGAACACGATGAGAAGAGACGTCATCTGCGGGGACATGCCGTCCTCCGCCGCGGAGCATCTCTCGGCTCTCATGGAGGAGGTGAGTTACCTGTCCCGTTCACACACACGTCAGCCTCCAGCCCATCTGGTGTCTGAAGACAGTGTCTGTGTGCATCTGTGTGTTTTATGTATAAGGATTGATTTTTGTTAGAAAAGTTTGTAAGTTATCTGTAAGTTAATAACTAGTAATTAATATGGTAATGTATTACTCGTGTTGGTAAGTTGGTGTAGTGTTTCCTAAGAGAACAATCAACGGTCTCCATGGTGCACTGAAACTTCAGCGTGGTCCTGGATGGACAACTCTCATGAAACTTTTCAAAGCCCCGGAAGAAAAGACACAGTTTTTAATTAACAGCAATATTTTAATTTTAAGGCCAATTTCATCATTTTTCTGATTTTTAGGTTGTGGTTCCACTGCTGTCCAATGAGAGGAACCATCGTAGTTTGCCTCGTGTTGTTTCTGAGGACCTCATGCGACACGTCCATAACCTGAAGAACAATGTGTGTGTTACTATGGGACTCGTCAAAGGCAAAACTGTCCTTCCTCTGCCCGCGGGATCGGACAGATTTGTGGAAGCTGCTTATGAAAGAGAAAAGAGGTGGAGATCATCTCACACAGGACAGAGGTGTTTGTACTGTTCGATTTACTAACGTTGTTCTGATGTGTTGCAGCGGCCGTCCTGTGGATCCAGGCATCATTTACGCTATGGAGACCATTGTTGTTGATTGGAGTAAACAGATCTATAAAGTCCTGAAGAAAGTTTCTTCTGAGGCGCTGCATGAAGGCAAAAACCCAACTCCCCGTGTGGAGATCAACTTTTGGAGAGACAGGTGAGCGTCACATGCTGGGAACTTCAGTCACGTTGGTGCTGTTTAGAGAAGTGTCTGTATCTTGGTTCTCTTTTATGTTCCCTCATAGATATGAGGATCTTCAGGGCATACACTGTCAATTCCAGACTTTAAAAATGAGGAAAATGGCTGAGCTTTTGGCAGCTTTGGACAGCATTTATTATCCCTCTTTTGAAAAAATGCTCCAGGATGTTGTGGAAGGTAAGAAAAGCAGAAAAATGCAGTTTCAGTCATGCAACAGTTGTGTGTTAGCTGTGAATGATTACAGCATGTTGTGCTGTTCTTTTAAAGCTGAGAATGAAGCTCAGGATATCACTGTGTACCTCAGCACAATGGACACGCTTATAGATGACCTGGAGAATATTGACTTCACTGAAGTCAAAGGAGTGATTTCTCGTCTTATGCACACTGTGTGCTTGATCTGGGCAAACTCCAAATACTACAACAGCCCAGCCAGAATCATTGTGCTTCTGCAAGAGATCTGCAATCTCCTCATCCAGCAGGTGTGTTCATGATGGAGTAACGCTGCTTCATTTCTGCATTGTTTCTGAGACGTTACCTCAGAGTGTTTTCCGACAGGCCCAGAGTTTCCTGAACCCAGACGACATCCTGAAAGGTGAAGTGTTGGAGAGCCTCTTACGAGTCCAAACCGCTATAGATGTTCTTACACTTTTGAAGAGCACGTATGAGAACAGAAAGGCCAACCTGAACCAGTACCAAAGCCATGAGAGGGAGAAGATTAAACCCTGGGACTTCTCTCCTCACATGGTGTTTGCGGGGCTTGATCACTTCATGAAGAGACTCAAAACAATTGAAGTAAGTGAAAAGTTTGTCTCAGAATATATTGGGGGACATTATTTGCAATGTAAGAACAAGAGCTTGGAATGCACTGTACACTTATTGTACACAGTAATGTTGTCTTTGATACAGTAACTCATACAGCAACTTTCTGTGTGCAGTTTTTCGGTATAAGAAAGTATTTGACCGTTGTCCAAAACAGCCTGAAAACACCTTTGATGTTGTTGTCTAGAGCACACTACTGACTGTGGTTGATATAATGAAGCTGGAGAAGATAGAAATTGGAGGTATTCGAGGAAAATCTCTCAGTCAGCAGATCCAGTGGATACATGGAGAATTCTTTGAGATGTACAAAACATTCTCAGAGAAGCCGTATGACTGCCTTGATCTCAGCAATGTGGTGAGTTAACCTCACAGCAGAAGCAGACAGAGGGTTGATGTTCTGTAATAAAAGAGGTTTCTCTGCAGGAGTTTGAGGCTGATTTTATGAAGTTCCAGCAGAAGGTGGAAGATATCGACCGGCGCTTGGGTACAATCTTCTGTCGTGCTTTTGAAGATGCTGGTGATTTGAGGCACACATTCAGGGTGAGGGATCCACAGTTTCTGTGGAAATAGAAAGATATTCTATTGGTATGGAGCTGCACATACACATGTTCCTACTAAGTCTTTAGACACTGAACACACACTGTTTGTGTTCATGAATAACAGACATCTGCATGTTATCCAGCAACCAGGCAATCAGGACTGCAGCATGAATTTTAAAATCTCCCCAGACTCATGGCCTTTACAAAGCTCAGGTTGAGCGTACAAAGAATTCAATATTTTAGTTCCAGAAATGCATGCATTAGTGGTGTTTCTGCACACTGTTCAGTTGCACAGTCAGTACATTAAATGGATCTAAAGGTTTAGGTCATTGATAAATGCTTTATAAATTAATATGTGGGATCATTTTAAAGAGGTTCTGTTGGCAGGTTTTGGACATGTTTGGCAGTCTGTTGGATCGGCCCCTGATAGCAGCTGATGCTCACTCAAGATATCCGGCGTTGATCAAAATGTTTAACAGTGAGCTGGAATGTTGCACAAAAATCTTCAAAAAGCGCATGAAGGTGGAGGACACTCATGGTCAGAGGATCTACAGCACGTCATGATACAGTGAACGTTCATCCTGCTGCTGGTTGTCATTCAGGTTTATGTGATGAGATGTTTTTGATGATTGGTCTCAGGTTATGCGTCCTCCTCTCCTAACATGCCTGTTGTTGCTGGAGGTCTGGATTTTGTGCAGAACTTGCAGCAGCGCATTCAGATCCCGTACAATAACTTCAGATTCATCAGTCACCCGTAAATATTTCATGACTTGCATTCAATTTCAATGGTTTGCATAGAGG
Organism: Yasuhikotakia modesta; assembly: GCA_036877545.1. Taxonomy (NCBI): domain Eukaryota; kingdom Metazoa; phylum Chordata; class Actinopteri; order Cypriniformes; family Botiidae; genus Yasuhikotakia; species Yasuhikotakia modesta. The sequence goes on along the minus strand of JBAJNP010000920.1, from coordinate 70,718 downwards.
CTTGATTGTGAAACGCTGGGATATATACGTATATTCTGTTTTAAATACTGATTACATTTTGTTGTAATAGATGTCTGCAGTCTGTGGATGGAAAGGAAATGATGCAGAAATATGATGAGTTGATGCAACTACTGAAACGGTCAGTTACTGTAACTCACTTTGCAAGTATTGATGTTTTACATCAAATATCTGTTTCTCTTAAATGAGGAGATTCTATGTATGAGATATTTGCTCATTAAGGAAGCTTGTGTCCATGGATTTTTCCTCAGGGTCTCATTTTCTCCAATTATATGTAATCTGACCTCAGTGCATAAACAATGGTTACACAGAACACTAACACAGAAACACATGACCAGAGTGTGTGTGTGCGCCTCTGCAAGCATAACTGAGGATGTGTGTTTGCATAAACAAATTACTTACATATGAGAAAAAGATGAATTTCCAAAGGAGCCAGAACTTCATTTTCTCCAGTCCATAGGGTTAGATGGTGGTGTTGTATAAACACAGTCTGCTGGAGCTGTTATTGGTCTCCCCAGTCATTACTGTTTGACACTGAGACATATGACTTGTGTGAAACAAAGACGTATTTGATTTCATGGGCTGTAGCTCTGCAACTATAACAGGGCAATTAACCCTCTGCCCACTGCACAGAAACCCAATAAAGGGCCGCATGTACAGCCTGTAAAGAGATTACTGCAGCAGTACAGGGACCTGACGCTCAGCTCTGCAGTCTTCATGAATGTGGTGTATGATTAGTGCTCCCACTTAAACCTTGTTGTATATGCAGAGTGTGAATTTTCTGAAATGCATATTTATGCTTTCGTGGTGCAGTAGGTAGCACACATGCATATATTATATAAGAGCTGGGTGTTACAGTTCATTGAACATTACATGTACAATTGTGACCCATGTTATTTATTCTGTGACACACGGAAGGAAATGCCCAAGCTGATCTGTTCCAAACAGTGATTTAAACCACTAACAAAAAACAGAACATGTATTGTAAGTGTTATTTAATACATCAGAAGTAACATCCTGCCCCTGCTGTTGATGCAGTTACTCCTGTAAACTGTACGATGTATGGACCGAATCTGTGACCCAAAACTCCCAGTGTAACCTCCAAAAACCTCTGATATCCCGAGACTCCAGCAGCAGACTCATCTCTGTCAACTTCAGCCCACAGGTCAGGCAGTTGTAATGACGTGTGTGTGTGGTAAATGAGTGTCTGTGTCTGCGGGCCTGCAGTGATGGTCTCTCATGCTGTCCTTTAGCTGGTGTCAGTGCTGCGAGAGGTGAGGTATCTGGAGGCCAGACAGGCGCAGGTCATCCCGGATGTGGCTGCTGATATTTATTCTAACAGGGAGCTGCTGATGCAGTATGTGGCCAACCTGGATCTTACAGCCAGCTGCTATAACAAAATAATGAGCACTGTGCTTGAGGTGGAGTTCCCGCTGATCCAGGACCAGCTGAGAGACATTGACACCAAACTGAAAGAGGCTGAAGAAAACCTCTGCTGGACAAGCCAAGGTACATCTGTGGTGTAACATCTACTGAACAATAACCTGCTATCATCATGCAGTCGTTTCATCTGGGCTTCATGCATTAAGCAGTGTTTTACAGTGGGTCGGGAGATCAGGTCAAACACATACACCCGGCGTTTGAGATTTTGGTGACAAGATGCTGTAAATGATGCAAGCGGTTTTGCTACATTCCATCAGTCTTACCCACCAAATCAGATGCCCCCTTTTCTCCAAAGACAAGACAGCTCAGTAGAAAACTCAGTATGACCTGCAGGTCTTCTGATTGTCTGAGTAATAGCATCCCACGCAACAGCATTTTATTCTTTCTGCTGTTACAGAGGAAAGTGTAAAACCTGAAACTCCAAACACTCATTTCAAACAAATCAAATGATCAGTTTTTATTTGATGGCAGAGTTTTATAATACTTTATTCTACAAAGTACAGAAGAGCTCTTAGGTCCATACTGTTTCTAAATCATGTTTCTAAATCTTCTAACTTTTTTATGTTTAGTTCTTATTTTATCATTTTTTAAATACATTTTTAAAGCTTTGTATACATTTCTACAAGCACAATAAATGTGGTGTCACCGGTAGGAATCTGGGAATACATCCAGGAAGTACGTGCAGCAGTACTTGACCTGGAGCAGCGTCTACAGAGGGCTAAGGACAATGTCCAGGAGATACAGAGCATCATGAAGAGGTGGGCTGTCCCCATCTTTGAAAGAAAGGAGGGAAAGAAGGACGCGCTCTTAAACCTAGACGATAAGACTGAGCGTTTGGAAAGAACGTATGGCCAGATCCGTGCCTCAGGAGCAAAAATCCATGTGTTACTGAAGGTGCGCAGTGACAAAAAGTGGGAGTTCTACCAAAAACAGATGACCAAATGATGCATGTCAAGAATTGACATCATTTGTATTTTTCAGGATAATATGACGCTTTTCAAAGCAGACTCTTCATCTCCTCAGTGGAGGTCTTACGTGGATTACATTGATGAAATGGTCATTGATGGTTACTTTAACAGTATTGAGAGCTCCCTCAAGTTCTTCTTGGAAAACACAGGTGTGCTTTCTTTCTTTCTTTCTGTTTTTTAGAGAGTGGAGTTTTTTTTTTTACAACAGTTGTACCTGTCTGTCTCCTGATACAGAGCAGAAGCCTGGACTAACTCCACTCTTTGAGGCCCAGCTCCATCTGGAGGTGCCTGAGATTGTGTTTCATCCATCTTTGGAGCTTGGGACTCCAGATTGCTTCTATGATCTGGTGGAAAGTCTCACCAACAGTGTCTTTAGAATCTCAGCTCTTGTGTCACGGTTATCAGAGCACAGTGGTTTCCCCCATTACCAGGTACTGAGTTCCCAGAATATGTCACATGAATAAACTTGTGTTTTTTGTGAGAACAAAGTCAAAGCAATTAGTTGGATGGGAGGGGTTAAAGTTTTTAAATTTATGACATCAAATGAAAGTTATTTTGAAGGTGAAGAAAGTTGTTAAATACTTTTATAATGAAGGCATTGTTTTTACTTGAAATAACATTTACATGAAGTTGTCTTTATGCTCTTAGGATGACATGGAGGACATGGCTGATTTGGCGGACATGAGGCATCTTTTAATGGAACGTGTGCACAGAATCATGGGAAGGTGCTGTGAGTACCGCAACACATTGGAGCATTACGCCTATCTTTATGTGGATGACAGGAAGGAGTTCATGCGTCAGTTCTTGCTTTACGGCCACGTTCTCACGAGTGAAGAGATAGAAGCCCATGCAGAACACGGGGTTCCAGAAAGCCCTCCAACCCTTGAGCGCTTCCGGGAGCAGGTGGACTCATACGAGCAGTTGTATGAGGAGGTGCTACGACTGGAGCCCATCCACGTGTTTGAGGGCTGGATGAAGGTTGACGCACGTCCCTTTAAACATGCCCTGCTTAATATCATCAAGAGATGGAGCCTGATGTTCAAACAGCACCTCATAGATCATGTAACCCACAGGTACGACCAGCAAACACCAATCACAGCTGATGACATCCCTGTTTAACTTTAATGTCAGTGTTGTTACTGATTTAGCTAACTCGTGTAACACTCTGGGTTTGTAGTCTCTCTGATCTGGAGGACTTCATCAGGGTGGCTGAGAGTGGGCTGGGTAAGAAGGTGGAGGAGGGTGACTACACTGGTTTGGTGGAGATCATGGGTCACCTGATGGCTGTGAAAGAACGTCAGAGCACCACAGATGAGATGTTTGAACCTCTGCACCACACCATTGACCTGCTGAAAACATACGAGCAAGAAATCCCAGATGCTGTTTACAAGCAGCTGGAGGTCTGTGTCTCCATAAAATGTTTCATTCATCACATTTTAGGAGCATCTTAAACCCTCCATCTGAAGGGTAGATTCATCAATACTTGATCAATACTGTTTCCCTGAAAGCACAAGGTTGTACTTTTTAAATGTGTATATCTCCTATAAATACGTTTTACTGCCCTTTTATAGATAATGGTGGCAAGTTCCTAAATTGCAAAATTCAACAATAAACATCTCAAGATTTCACATTATTATCTTAAGACTTTATCAGCAGTATTTGTTAGAGATATAAAACCATGTTTTGAAGCGGTTAGTCGTACATTCTCCAGATGAGGAGATGAAATGTCTGGGTTTGATACACAGGAACTGCCAGAGAAATGGACCAGCATGAAGAAGAGGGCTGTGGTGGTCAAGCAGCAGGTCGCTCCTCTTCAGGCTAATGAGGTGGCAAACCTGCGCAGGAAATGTGCCACATTCGACCTGGATCAGTACAACTTCAGGGAGTGGTTTCGCAAAAACGGGTTCTTTAGGTACAGTACATGATGAGAAATAACTGAAGAACGTCACTCTCTCAAGTACGGTTATGTGTCATAGCAGTGATGGATAACTATAATCAAGACTAATCAACTCAGTAAGTCAGTTTTCCAGCAAACATTTGTCTTGTCTTGACTTGTAATGTGTTTTCAGATTTGATTGTGTGAACCCTCATCAGATGCTGGACACGACACATGAGCAAATTCTGGAGAAGGAGACTACAATGGCTGAGCTTATTGAGTCAGCCAGTCTTTTCGAAGTCAATATAGCAGATTATAAACAGCTCAAACAGTGTCGCAAAGAGCTGCCCATTCTCAAAGAATTGTGGGATATGATTTTAGTGGTTCGGTCCAGTTTAAACGCTTGGGAGACCACTCCCTGGAGAGACATAAACGTGGATGAAATGGATTTAGAGTGCAAACGTTTCGCTAAAGAACTCCGTGCGTTGGATAAAGAGGCCCGTTCGTGGGATGCCTTCTCTGGGCTGGACAGTACTGTAAAGAACACTCTTACCTCTTTAAGAGCGGTTGCTGAGCTTCAAAACCCGGCCATCCGTCCACGGCACTGGAAGCAGCTGATGAATGCTACTGGTGTATGCTTCACCATGGACCAAGACACCACGCTGGCTGACCTACTTCGCCTTAACCTGCACCACTTTGAAGATGATGTCAGGAGCATCGTGGACCGGGCCGTGAAGGAGATGGGCATGGAGAAGGTGCTAAACGAGCTTGACGCCACCTGGACAAATATGGTGTTTGGCTATGAGGCTCATCCACGTACAAACGTTCCTCTGCTGAAGTCAGATGAGGAACTCATTGAAACTTTGGAAGACAACCAAGTGCAGCTGCAGAACCTAATGTCTTCTAAATACATTGCGTTCTTCCTGGAGGAGGTATCCACGTGGCAGCGAAAGCTCTCAGTTGCTGACTCGGTGATCTCCATCTGGTTTGAGGTGCAGAGGACCTGGTCACACCTGGAGAGCATCTTTATAGGTTCTGAGGATATTCGATCTCAGCTGCCAGAGGTCAGCTGTGCTGTTTTTGTGGAATGATCTTACAAGACAACTTAATGTGTGTTTTGTTCTTTAATAGTCACCCACTAAAAATAGAATTTAAGTATTGGATAATATGAAACATGATGTGAAACACCAGCAGTAATAAAAGAAAGTAGAAAATGTAATGGAGACGTTAGAGGTGGACTCATTTTGCAGAATGTTTTAATGGAGGGCTGAGAATGAAGAGTGACCCCACAGCATTCTGTTCTGTCCTCTGGCTCTTTATTCATTGATTCAGATGAGAGATGATGATGCTGTTGGCTGCACACATTCAGATAATTACTGCTGTGTGCCTATGGCCAGAAACAGATGTTGTTCAGAATGTGAGGAGCTCTTTTTCTGACAAATGACATGAAATCTCTCCACAGGATTCAAATCGCTTTGAAGGCATTGATGTCGACTTTAAAGAACTGGCATATGATGCTAATAAAACACCTAATGTTGTGGAGGCCACCAACAAACCTGGACTCTACAGCAAACTGGAGGACATTCAGATCAGGTTTGTTTGTTTGTCTTCATGATCTCGGTGAGGTAAAGAAATATTTCAGCTGCATGATAAAAACTGGGCCATCATTTCCTCACCCGTATCTTATTTCATCTGTGAAACAGAAACAAAGGCAGAATTTCACACAATTAAAGTGTGACCAAAGTCTAAATGGCACAATAAAGGATCTTATCACAGCACATCTCAACACTTCCCCACATTATCCTTAACCTTTACACAATTTACATTCAATAAAATACTGTAGAGCTTTCATAGCATAAGTAGAAATATGTGTATTTGTTATCCTTTAACCAAAGGAAAAGAAAAAAACTAGAAAAAGTTTTTTAGAAAACATATGTACGTATATATAAGTATATGTACTTATATGAAAGCATGTAACGTTTTTGTAATACTTCAGCGCTGCCATTTTAAGCAGTTCAACACAAACAGCTGTAGAGTGAAAGGTTCATGTTTGTGAATGAAAGAAACAGGTTTGGAGATGAAAGTGAGAACATTTAATTTCTGCTGTTAATTTCTGCATTTAAAATATGGCTGTTAGGCGTCTTAATTCAGAAGCTGCAGCCTTTAGCGTGTGCAGACAGGCAGAAAAGAGTTTCCTATCCCATAAAGTTTTGCTGTGAGCCCATCATCACCAGTGTGTTCCTGCAGACTGGCTCTTTGTGAGAAAGCTCTGGCTGAGTATCTGGATACCAAACGTCTGGCCTTCCCACGCTTTTACTTCATCTCCTCAGCTGACCTGCTGGACATACTGTCCAATGGCACTGATCCTCACCAGGTACATCTCACAGAGATCAGCCTAACAAACACACAGCCTTACACACTCTTTCTGCTTTTATGCTTCATTTAGGAACTAATTCTAAAACTCTGTCATTATTTACTCACGTTGACTTAGTCGTATAAACCCTACATATGAGAACCCTACATATGAGAATGAGGTGAATCTTCACACTGGTCTTTATACATATATGATGGTCTGCCTACAGTTAAGTTAAGCTCCTTACAGTCAGTGCTCTGCTCTCAGTGTGGTTTTTGACTTAATGTTAGAATTCTTTAAGCTTAAAATCCAGTGTGGGTCTCTCACCTGAACGTGAGTAAATGATGACAGAATTTTCATTTGTGGTTTGTTCCTTTATGTATTAGGTACTTACTGCCCAAACCTAATAAACCTGCTACTGAGGGCAGAAATGTGCTTTATTGTTGAATTTGTGACGCACTAGATGGCAGTATTGATCACTGTTTGGTGAAATGGCTTGAAGGCAAATTCCAAAATGTTTTCCATATGACATATAAGACCAACGTTAAATCAAACGAACAGCTGGGCAGCTGTAAAGCCCTCCGTTTTCTCCCTCAGGTTCAGAGGCATCTGTCAAAGTTGTTTGACAATATGGCTAAAATGAAGTTTGAAACCGACGGGGATGGCAACCCCACCAAGACAGGGCTTGGCATGTTCAGCAAAGAGGACGAGTACGTTCCCTTTAATGAGACCTGTGACTGCACTGGCCAGGTACAGCCAGCTCTTCATATTTACACACCTTACCCACAATCCACTGCACATGAACATGAGGTCAAGTTGAGTAGTTTTTCAGAAACACAGGCATGATTTTATTCTGCTGTATGCTGAAGGTATTTAATGAGGTTATAGACTGTGCTTGAACACAGTCTACACAACACACTGCTGTGGATTCCACACATAATCCTCCCTCTGAAGATCTGCCTTCATGTATCAGGAGCTGCATGCATATTTAAAGCAGCACTTCATGTACAGTAAAGCGCTTGTGGCAAACCTCAGCGTGCTCCCATCAAACACTGAGGGACATGTGCTGTGGTTCTGCAGGTTGAAGTGTGGCTGAACCGTGTTCTGGACTGCATGCGGTCTACTGTACGTCATGAGATGTCTGAGGCCGTCATAGCCTATGAGGAGAAGCCCAGGGAACAGTGGCTATTTGACTATCCTGCTCAGGTATTTACCAGCCTCTGCTGTTACAGACACACATGCTTGAGGCTGATTTCTCACAGAATGAGAGAGTATTGATAAGAGGGTAGCAAATGTAGTGTGTGGAGTTAAGATGTTAAGGATATTTCTGGCAGCATTGCCTCGTGAGCCGGAGGGCACGTCTGTGTGAGTTGACAGAATGAATGTCTCATGAAGTCCTGTTTTTTCTGATTTGCCTAATAGTGATGAGGCTTCAGTGACTGTCTGTCTTTATACAGCGCTGCCTGAAAACCCAAGAAAATACTGCTACAAATCTCAATTTAAAAATCTCATTTAAATTTTAGGTTTTTTAAAAAATACATTAAAAAAACAACACACAGATGAATTCTTACTGATTATGATTCTTCACAATGTTGCATCACTAAGCAGATGAGCAAACTTATGTTATCTTTGAACAACAAGTCAGATTTGCTTGTTTTCACTGAAACACACAAATGTTTTCTGGAACATTCTCATATGTTGAGAAAACACGGGTTAAGTTTAGCACAACCTTGCGCAAAGTGTGACATACAAACACTAAACAAATTCTGAAATTCAAAAGTTAAATTCAAAGAAAGGTCTTGAATTTAACTTTTGACTGAAACTGTTTTTAAAATTGGACTAAACCCAGTTATCAGCAGTTTTTGCAGCTCTGACAGGTTTTGTGTTCTGACAGGTCGCTCTTACCTGCACTCAGATCTGGTGGACGATGGATGTAGGCATGGCGTTCTCCAAACTAGAGGAGGGATATGAGAACGCAATGAAGGAATACTATAAAAAGCAAGTGAGTCAGTTAAACACCCTCATCACCATGCTGATCGGACAGCTCAGCCCTGGAGACAGGCAGAAAGTTATGACCATCTGCACCATTGACGTCCACGCCAGAGACGTGGTGGCCAAAATCATCGCTCAAAAGGTATTCACATTCATCTCTTCTCATGACCTGTTGAGTTTTCCTCAGATGGCTGAAGATCAGTGAAACCCACACATGCATTAGGTGTCAAATAAAGATAACGTTCAATACTGACTCTATTCACACAACCTGCCTCCATACTGAAAGCTTCAGTGTCCTCCTAGGTGATTGCTCATATTTTGGTCTCACTTGAAGACTCACAGTTCAGTAGAATTGAAACTCTAATAACAGCAGGGCGCAGTGGCTTAGAACTGGATCATGTTTTTCTCTAGCTCAGGTGTTATATTTTATTCTGGCTAATCCTTTATAATCACGTCCTGCGGCTCACGTTAACCAGACTCACTTTGTGTTTGTGGCTCTCAGGTGGAGAACTCTCAGGCTTTTGTTTGGCTGTCCCAACTGCGACACCGCTGGAGCGAGAGAGAGAAACACTGCTTCGCCAACATCTGCGACGCCCAGTTTCTCTATTCGTACGAATACCTGGGCAATACTCCAAGATTAGTCATCACACCGCTTACAGACAGGTGAGGTGCCCTCTAAAACACAGTTTAATGTGTTTCACTCTTTCAGCCTGTATTTACATATACCCTCCTGATCCCAAAAGTTACAGACTCAAAACTTCTAATGATTCTAATGAGCTTTGGAAACATTTTTTGAAATCTCTAAGCTGCTGTAATTTGATTCTTTCTACATCACAAGTTGCTTTGTGCACAATCGTTTAAAATCACTGAGGGTTTGAATGAATTCACATTAATGATATTTGTGAATAATATTTTATTTTAGCCACAAAAAATGAAGTAACTGAAAATGCCTCACAACGCAACAAACTTTACAAATGAAATGTCTATCATCACTCAGTCACAGCATTAACTGAACATTACATCACAGCATCAGGTGTTCACAGTTTAAATAGCTTTATTTAATCATAATGGGAGCAATGTAATTATATTTTGAGTTAGTCTTGCTAGACTGAGCTGCTGCTGTTGTTTTGTAATGTTTTAATTGGTGTTTAACATGATCTTTGTCTCTGACAGGAACAGTTTGTGGTGTTGGAGCGTCTGACGTTAGAGGGCAGAGATTAGTTTAATTCTGCCAAACACCACCTTCTTCTCATTGTGTCCATAGAAAGGTTCTAGAGTATGGAATGGTTCTAGATCGGGCACTGCCACTGGCTCTCTGTCATTGAAGAGGGGGGCCGTAGAGATTTAGGGGCCCATTAAAAACGAATAGTGTCCTGTTGGATGCCCTTCTGCTGAGGAGACAGCAGGCTGTTTATATGGAGCTTTCATGAGCGAGTCTTGCAGCCCTTTATAACAATAACAAAGCAGAGACGGTCCTGTTTGATAGTCAGATAAATGGCAGTGCATCTTCCTGAGCATATGGTGGGTCTCTGAGCTCTGCAGCAAGCTGCTGACCGTGTCAGAGTCCTGTCTTTCATTCACACTGATAGAAGAGAAAAGATGCCACTGGTAGCACAGATGGCTCCATTAAGCTATCATCAGCACCAAGTTATTAATGTGCAGACTTAGCTTATTTTCTTTTTTTAAACATCCAAGTTAGTTTGGCCAAAAATAAACCGCTAATGACAGAGATTTTACTGCAGAGGGTTTAGTAGTCACCCCAAAATGCTTCAGAGGAAATTGAAGTGCCATTATTTTCCATAAATCTGGGTAAAAGGAAGGTGTGTTTGAGTTCATTTCAGCGTTTCAAACCTTCTCAGATCTGTTTCCAAATCTTGCCAGCACAAACATTTAGAAACATTTGGTAGCTGCTGTTAAACATCTAACTGATGGTGACATAATAGGTGGGTGTGACCTGTAGCTCCACCTACTTGACACAAAAATCCTTTATGGTTTATTTCATCTCTCAGTTCTGTATATTTTAAAATGCTGTGCTAAATCCCTCAGCTGTTTCAAACGTCTTCCTACCCCAGAGCAGAGAATGAAGATCTTTGTTGTGAGAGTACTGAGACTGTAATGGGAGGGTAGGACGTGTTCTTTGATTAGTATCTGTGTTGCTGTTGTAACATTTCTGTCAAGCGATTGTAGCAGGAATCTTAACTCTAACTTGACACTGTATTCAGCCGCAGTTCATCAAAGTCAATGGCAGTTCTATTGATTTTTTTTTTTCAGGGCAGTGAGAATGAAACATCTTAACCCGGGAAACCCAGCTTTACCATCACAGTACCGGCAGACTGTAGTCTAATCCATGAGATTCAGAGTGTGTTTTATATTGGGTGTGATGGAACAGTTGTGTGTGTGTTTACTAATGTGTCTTTCTAAACCAACACAGATGTTACATCACTCTGACCCAGTCACTGCATCTCGTCATGAGCGGCGCCCCAGCTGGTCCGGCTGGCACAGGAAAAACTGAGACCACCAAGGACCTGGGGCGAGCCCTCGGCATCATGGTGTACGTTTTCAACTGCTCAGAGCAGATGGACTACAAGGTGAGAAGCGCAGCCAAAAAAATCACGGGATGGGCTCTTGAATGTTGTTTGTTTCTTAAAGCTGCAACTGGCAATTGTGTTGGGTTAAGAAACAAGGATCAGTTATTGAGCCAGTGAAAACAGATCCGTTTTCTAACCTTTTTCCTTACTCTGATTTGCAATGATACGTTTATAATATTTTTTTATATAAAGTATACCAAATTTGAGTTTCAAGCAGAGATGGTGACTGAGAAGCAAATGTCCTGAATTAGTTTATTAATTCAGGACTAACTGACATCAAAGCTTTGGCCTAGTGGTTAGCGTACATGTTGAGCTGTGATGCTCATGCGGGTGATGCAGGTTTAGTCATCCATCACTATGCCATTACTGTGCAATCTATACACACAGTCCATAATGCAGCAGTAATAATGGTAACATGGTGTTTTGCTATTCTGGACACAGCCTCAGTGTTGTTTTAATCAGAAGCTCAGTTCACAGCAAACATCCAGAGATCTCTCTTCATCCTGATGCCAACATCACTACAGTAAACACTTTATTTCTCCTCTTATCTCATAAGCTATTTATTAATATGTTCTTTTCCACCACGGGGCTGCAGATTAGTAAGGCTGCTATGCACAGCTTCATTTACCATCACTCATCCTCGGGCAGAGAATAAAGCTATGTAGTGTGTCAGTCAGTAGAGATGCAGTGTTAATGTTCCCATCCTGCCTGTACCTGCCTGCTGACACTGCCGCATCATTACCGGCCATGGCTCACCACTGCAGAGAGAGAGAGAGTGAGGGAGGAAAACACAGCATTTTTTCCCACTCTGAACTTAGGATCACAGACCCCCACAATCAATCCCCAGGTCACCTCTCATCTCTGTCAGCGAGAACTCTCCCTCGCCTGGAAAGCTCTCCTTGTATCCAGCTGACTGAAAGCGAGTGTGCTGGGGACTCAGGTGAAGCCCACAGAGAAGGTGTTTAGAATATAAATGTGGGGATGGAGAACGGCGGCTTAGCTGTTGTTGTTCTTCAGAAGTTGGAATTTCAGTGGGAATCTAAAGTCTGGTGCTAGAGAACAAACAACACACTGCATCATTTTTCACAGCATGCTGGTTTCGTTTGTTTAGATTGATGATGTAGGCTTAGACCAATTTTAGTGGCTTCCTTTAAATTCAAGTTTGAATTAAATTGGCCACACCCCCAGGATGTTGAGTCTAAATGACTAATTGACATTTTTGTAACCTCAGTAAGTTAGAACATCCTAAACAAGGAGGTGTTATTTCTCTGTGGTCCAAAAAATTATAATTTTGAAAAAGATAATGTTGAATAATGATAAATGTTAGTTTTAACATTCAGTTCTTTAGCTGGCATTTCAAACATTTAATTATCAGACTGTTTATATTTATAATACTACTGAAAACTGTATCTACAGTTATATATTATACAGTTATATATAGACACACACATGCAAAATGTAAATCTGAATTAAACTCAAACTCCTGTGTTGATTTTGTTACATCAAATACAATCCTGATTCACATTTAATGAGGCCCAATCCTGCCACTCATATCTCTCCTCTTGTCTCTCTTTCCTGTCTCTCTTTTCTCACTGGTTCACTCCATCTGTCTGTCTCAGTCCTGTGGAAACATCTACAAAGGCCTGGCACAAACAGGAGCCTGGGGCTGCTTCGATGAGTTTAACAGGATCTCTGTGGAGGTGCTTTCTGTGGTGGCTGTGCAGGTGAGTGAGTTATTAGTTCTGAGGAGCATCACGACACGTTTATGAGCAACCGGTTCTGAGGCAGATTTATACACAAAATTTCACAGTTAGTCAGACTCGGCTTAGAAACCTTGAAAACAGACGTGAGGAAAGTTTGAAGCTATAAATAAAGATAAAATGCAGAAGGAAAACACTAAGTGAGGAAATAGAGTGGAAAATTCTGCTTTTATGATTCACTCAACAATTATATCTTCTACTTATATGTCACATCAGCTCATAACGTCCTGCCATCTGCTGTTTTCATTTCAGCTTTTATGCATTTCGGTTCACACAGAGTTTGCAAGGAAGCAGCGTTTGTATCAAGCCTCCTTGAAGACAATATGCACTGTATTCATATGAATCATCTTCATACGCAAAAGTAATTTACTCACAATAGTGATTATGTTGATGATTGTAGAGGAGTTTGATGTATAGCTGCGGTGCGATGCTGTGAAACTGTTATTCAGCTGAAAGAGACTGTCTTTCTAGTGCTGCTCTTCTGAAATGTCAGGACACTGAATAGGTGTTTTTCCCCGTCATAAAAAATGAATGACTTTTTCTTTTGTAGTGTTTTGGAAGAGCAGCCGTCACAAAGAACAATTTACAGTGAATCAGAACATCAGAGCAATGATACTACAGCTGTCGTCAGGCCTCTGACTGAGAGTGTCACGCGTTTAACTCTGGAGAGTTTGTTCATTTGAAGTTGGAGGATATTTTGTGGGGATACACAAATGTTACTCTTACAAAGACAGATAGAATCAATTTACCATTTGCTTAAGATAAAACAAACAGAACGGCCTGCAGACGTATCAATATTGAGATAAATTAGGCCAGCTCTGCTTCTCACCTCACCACATCTCATTATGGGAGGAGAGTATATTTGCTGAATAGTTTTGCCCGATATGAGCCTCTTTGTTTTCATCTTCTTTATTACCAGCTAGGAGACTGTTGTCAACCTGTGCAGTGAAGTTAACATTTCTCAACAGTTTCACAGAAATTTACTACAGATGGGGATCATTAATGCCTTTGGTCCATTAACAATTCTGTACAACATCTGAACAAGAGCTCAGATTATTGCACTTAAAGATTTGCACCAAAAAACAATTTTTGATGCTTTTTATTACAGTAACACTTGTCCAAATGATTATCTGAATGATCATCTTTAATTAAATGCATTCATATTTACATTTAGTCACTTAGCTGATGCCTACAGAGCAGCATCAGGAGCAATTTGTCATATAAATGATTATACGAGTCTCATGAGCCTTAAAGACATAACACAGTCACATCCCTCTGTTAAGTTATATATGCAGTACAGTCAGGATACAATAATGAGTTAGTCAGGGCTTATGTCTGTGTTAACTGAGTGATTCATTAGACACATTTAAACTGTGTGAACTGTGTTTTTGTTCACACACATCCAGTGATGACACCATAACGCAGTGTTTTGTTGTTTAGTTACTGTCCTTGTATGTTGTGGCACTCAGTATTTATTCTTCATCACATTTAGTTTAAACAGCATGACTCACAGCTTATCTGTTTTATGGTGCTGTAGATTCAGTATTAGCATTTGCATTTGAAGCAATGATCCATTTCCTGCGAATCAAACCTCTGAGACTGTTGCTAGCTGTATGGCCTGCCAGCTGAGGTGCAGTGATATTACAGTGCAGTACAGTACAGTACAGTATAGTACAGTACAGTGTATGACTACTAGACTAAACGTCACAGGTACATTTTTCTTTGTAAAATAGAGCTGTTTTAACACCCTGTTTTTGACTTTCAGCCCTAAAATTTTCTCCAAACCACCGTCACAAACAAAGCTTTCCTCAGACGCTCCAATCCAGCACAGTTTCCTAATGCCTGCCTTGTGCTTGTGCCTGGCTTAGCTGTGCTGCTTTGGAGCAATATGTAAAATTCATGAAGGCAGTGTATAGCCTGGGATTTGAAGTTCACACAAGGCCATGGCAGAATAAAGCCTCATATCTTTTTCCATCAGCACTCAGCAATATGTGACTCATACCTAATGTTGTATGTCACTGTTTATCTGATACACGGCTGAACTCTGTCACACTGTGTCAGAATGCTGCAACCAGCTAAATTATTTGTACGTCCATCCTCATGTTGATGTTATGCTATTCAGTTACATCGTTAGATTATCTGTATCAACTTCTGTTTTTATGATAATGACTTCTGACTGGTGGTGCTTTCTTGAGGATTATGGGTAGTGTAGTTTTTCAGTAGAAGTTTGAATTAAATGTAAATGTAATAAAATGAAGGGGGATGTGGAGAGATTGTTGTGTGGTAATTTTATTCTCAATTTCTTTCTGGCTGTTTAGAGCACCAGGTGCACATCATCTGCGCCGTTTACATTTATATTGAGAATGTATTTTCCACCAGGTCAAAAGTATTCAAGATGCCATCCGAGACAAGAAGAAGAGATTTAACTTCATGGGTGAGGATGTAAACCTGGTTCCCTCAGTGGGCATCTTTATAACTATGAACCCTGGCTACGCTGGCAGAACCGAGCTACCGGAGAACCTCAAGGCTCTCTTCAGGTAAGCTCAGGATTTGCATTTCATTAAGTGGTGTTTGGTCTTAAAGGGGAATGTTGCTGTTTTTAGATATCAGAATTGCATCCTGTTTATAGGGAGATATGGTGCCGCCTGAACCCAATGCAGAGATGCAGCAGTTTTAAACTGTTTACATATTTAAACTATTTACATATCAGACAATAAAGTTTTTCGAACCACTATTTTGTATTTGCTGATGTTAATATGAGAGACTGTAGTGTGTCTCCTGCATGTGTGTGTGTGTGTGTGTGTGTGTGTGATGACTGGTCTCTGATTGATCTGATTGGTCTCATATTGGTCTCTGGTTGATCTGATTGGTCTCTGATTGGTCTCTGTGCTCTACAGGCCCTGCGCGATGGTGGTGCCAGACTTTGAGCTCATCTGTGAGATCATGTTAGTGGCTGAGGGCTTTATCGAGGCTCGACTGTTGGCCAGGAAGTTCATCACACTCTACCAGCTCTGCAAGGAGTTGCTCTCTAAACAGGTTAAAAACTGTTGTATCATGTGGTCTTCAACTGCCCGTCCAAAGCCATGAGCAGCATTTTGAATGGGTTGGGTTGAGAATGGTGTTATGAAATAACACTCTCCTTCATCTTTGTTTTAGCCAATATATTGTAAACCAGTACAGTTTGTAGTCTATATAAACTATGCCCCAGCATATGATATCTTTGCATCACATTGCATCACTAGTTCGTATTTTATGATGATATTTGAAGCACAAGAGTCATAAGGGCTGTGACCCAACTGGCCGTTTCATTTCTGAGGCTTATGGTCCAATAACTTTGAATGTTTTAGTTGAATATGAAAACGAACGTGGTGATATTACAGTCAGATTTCATTACTGCTTTTGAAAAATTCTGCATTTTTGTAACATACAGTAAGAACTAATAAGTTTTACTTATTTATGTTTTGGAGAACTGCGTGTCATATAAAGACTTTTAGTGAGAGAAATTTTCAGCGGTTTGGAGAATGTTTATCTGTCATAGGGAGTTTATTTGATTGTGGTGTTATGAGACACCCAATTGTTTTCTAATAAAAATGCCGTCAATCCTGCTATCGTATTTCTATTATTCTATAAATAGTTTTTGGGCACATCTGATACAGACTGTGAAATATGTGAATCAATTATTATGAAATAGTGTGCAGCAGATTCTCACCTGCAGTGGAGCAGGAACTCACTGTTTGTTGCCCTTCCTCTTGTTTACTGTCATGCTTGTTTTGTCTCAGGATCACTATGACTGGGGACTGCGGGCCATTAAATCAGTGCTGGTGGTGGCTGGTTCTCTGAAGAGAGGAGATCCGGACCGGCCTGAGGACCAGGTGCTGATGAGAGCCCTGAGAGACTTCAACGTCCCGAAGATCGTGACCGATGACATGCCTGTGTTCATGGGCCTCATTGGAGACCTCTTCCCGGCTCTGGACGTGCCTCGCAAGCGAGACATGGACTTTGAGAAATTTGTCAGGCAGTCGGTGTTGGACCTCAAACTGCAGGCGGAGGACAACTTTGTGCTGAAGGTAAAACTTCAAACGCCTGAATCAGAGACAGAAGATGCACACGTCTGGTCCTATCACAGCACAACATCTCTAAGCATTTCCATGAAGATGCTATAAAAAGATAAAAAATATGAGTAACTTTCAGTAAATATATTGCCAACTGAAGTCAGTCTGTTAACATGAATGAGTGAGAGAAATTAGGTGCATCACTCTGATTTAGTATCTAACAACAAACTTTAATGAATAAACAGTAAATACAACACAGAGATGCAGATATAGCCTAAATGAAGCACATTATGATGTAAGCTATCACACAGTAAGAACTGACTTTTTTTCCCTACAACTGCGTAATGTTATAGAATTCACAGTATTCTTGTGCAAATATAATATCTGTAAAAATGAGTATATTTGGTTTAATACATCTTGTTTTATCTCATTCTTTATGTGATAGTTTAAAATGGCTGTAGTGTTTCAGTCATGAGATGTTGTTTGTTGTATGTTAGTAGGCAGATTTGTGTGATGCTGTTGGTCAGCATCAGGTTATGTCAGACAGTCGTCCACACCAGCGCTGCACTCATGACGGATGCAGCAATTGCTGTTTTCTTGACTTTACCTCTTTCTGTTGCACATTATCTTCCTGTACGAACCATAATCATGCTGTTGTGTTTCAAGCAAATAGACATTAGTGTCACCGCGCTCTGGAAGTGGATATATTGGACGAATCAAAGACAGCAGGAATTACAGTGTAATAGGTGCCTCAGGTGCTGGAGCGAGACTCTCATTCTCAGCATTAGGCAAGATCTAGATCTCAGCTCCTCATTCAGCAGAGCCGGGGGAAATAAGTGTAATCTCACACAGGTCAGAGTGGCACAGGAACAACATAACAGCACTCCATCAGCGGAGGCCCGGCTCTCACGGAGGCGTTTAACCCTCACCACAGCGCTAGAAGAGAAACGTCCTCCTGGGTCAATGGGGCCTGTTGTCCTGTCCGACCGGCTAAAGCACAACTAGCGTCTGGTCTGATTGGATTGAGGACAGGTGCGGTGAGGAGAGCGAGACGCTGGTGTTTAAGGTCTAGAGTATCATTAACGCAGCTCCTGAAAGACATCAGATGAAAGCAGCCATCGGTGAAACCCTCTGAGATGCCAAAGGAACCGGCGGGGGGCTGCATCAATGCCACTGATTGAGGAAAATCTCTCCACTCTGTCTGCTCTTCATTCTCAGAGGGAAGCGACTCTCTGGTGAAATGTTTATCATTCTCATGGTGCTCCAGAAAATGGTGTGATTGTGAAGTGAGTGGATGTTAAGTCACCCGTAAGAGTAATACTTCATAGACGTGTCAGTATTCAGGAAGTGTGTCTGTGAATGTAAGAGCTTCATCATTTGTAACTCTGTACGGTGCCACTTTGAATATAATTTGAACTTGTTTAATATTTGTTTTACAGCTCTGCCCACGACACACATTTACACCCCGAAGTTTCTTCTGAGCGCTGCATTATTTTATTTGTAGCATAAAGGACATTACAAACGTTGAGTTTTCTGTGGGCTGCATGTTTGCCGTTAAGCACAGATAAATCTGCTTCACTGATGAATTCTTAAGCCTAAATTGTTCATGTTCATTTTTGTTGCTCAAAGGTAGACATAAAAATTGGAAACTTCCTGGAAAATGAAAATATTTTAATAACCATATATAAAGTTTCAGGCTGAACTCAACATGATACAGAAGATGGATTGAATCCAATTTTTTTTAAAGGAACAGTTTTTGAGAGTTGAATGTGTTTCACACGTGCAGAAACAAATGACTAACAACTGCTGAATAATTAGGTCTGAATCCCAGCAGAATGCAGGTGTCTAATTTGGTGCATTTAACAGAGAAGTTTATGCCTTAACTATACAAACTGTGACAATGAGCTTAAACTCACATAACGCTGTACAACTCAATGTTTTGTTCAACTTTTGTTGTTTTTGTTCTAAAATGTTTGGTGTGAAGAGGAAGTCACACTGGTATTGAAAACCACTGGGTACATTTTCAGAATCAGCCAAAAGCTGCTTTTAGCCAGACATGCTAGTTCGTCTCTCCTGTGTGTTGTTTCCTGCTGAAAAACATTGAGCAATGCAACTTTTTGGGCTTGTACTGTGTATGTAATTCAGCTCTGTTCCTCACAACCTCTCAGGTGGTTCAGCTGGAGGAGCTGTTGGCCGTTCGTCACTCCGTGTTCGTGGTCGGCAATGCTGGCACTGGAAAATCCCAGGTCCTGAAATCTCTTTACAAGACATATCAAAATATGAAGCGCAGGCCCGTGTGGGCTGACCTCAACCCAAAAGCGGTCACCAACGATGAGCTTTTCGGCATCATAAATCCAGCCACGCGCGAGTGGAAAGACGGTGAGAGCTGCTGTTTATTTCGCTTTTTCGCCTTTCGAAAGGTCCAGCCGTTCCAGAACGTTGCTATTCACTGCGGCCCGCAGCCCAATGTGAGATTCAACACATGTGCTTTCTGCCCCCAGGGCTGTTTTCTAATATCATGCGTGAGCTGGCAAACATCAGTCACAGTGGACCCAAGTGGATCGTTCTGGACGGTGATATTGATCCGATGTGGATTGAGTCACTGAACACAGTAATGGATGATAACAAGGTAAGCTGAGACAACTCCAGTTCAATATCAAATAGTGTTGGAATATCTTTATAAAGATGAAGCCGTTCTGCTGTATTCAGCTGAAACACATAAACCACCTTCACCTTTAAATGACCTTTAGGGATGAGCTTTGTTTTTCATTTTGTGGAGCTGACAGCATTGTGAAGCTGTGTGTGTGTGATACTGCAGGTGCTGACACTGGCGAGTAATGAGAGAATTCCTCTGAATCCAACCATGAGGCTGGTGTTTGAGATTAGCCACCTACGCACGGCCACACCAGCCACCGTCTCCAGAGCTGGTCAGTGTTCGTCTCCTCGCCCCCACTCTCTCTCTGTTGACTTCCTGCTAGCTATTAAAGCAAATCATATAAAAAAACTCCCAAGAAATCAGAATCCAAAGCGAAGCAATAAATCATAAAACTTCCAGAAAGAAGATCCAAACTTTGTACTTCTCCAAACAGGGATTTTGTACATCAACCCTGCTGATTTAGGCTGGAACCCGCCGGTGTCAAGCTGGATTGACAGGAGAGAGGTCCAGTCAGAGAAGGCCAATCTGACCATTTTGTTTGACAAGTACCTCCCACCCTGTCTGGATACCCTCAGGTCAAGGTAACGCTTTTGTTCTTTATTTTGATTATCAGGGGACGTAAAGTGACTGTCATTGAGAACATTTTACAGATCTCAGTGCACTACAGCGGTACCCTAACACAGGTTTTACAGAGCCACCATCTCCTGTTCCCAGATTTAAGAAGATCATCCCGATTCCGGAGCAGAGTATGGTCCAGATGCTGTGTTACCTCCTGGAGTGTCTTCTCATCCCAGAACACACTCCTGCAGACTGCCAGAAAGATCTCTATGAGCTCTACTTCGTCTTTGCAGCTGTTTGGGCCTTTGGAGGAACCATGTTTCAGGATCAGGTGGGATCGTGCGACTGTCTCTGTTAAAACATCATTTAAACCCACTAAAGGGCTGAATGTTTTTTAATTCCACCTTAGTTTGAAATGAATAATGAGTGTTTTTACACAGCAAGCGTGTGTAACCAGTAATTTGTGCTCACTTTTACTGCAGCTCGTGGATTACAGGGTGGAATTCAGTAAGTGGTGGGTGACAGAGTTTAAAACCATAAAGTTTCCAGCTCACGGCACCGTATTTGATTACTACATTGATCCTGAGACAAAAAAATTTGAGCCGTGGTCAAAAATGATTCCGAAATTTGAGATGGATCCAGACATCCCTCTCCAGGTTTGTTAATATCTCTATTATTTCTGTATTCTTAACATACTGAATAAATGATGCTTATAACTGCCATTTCGCTTGCCTGCAAACTTGGAAAAATTTAGTTTCTCAGCGCTTACTGCAATGCATTATGTGATGCCTTGTTCTACAAAGAGATATGCAATGCTGCTGTAGAATTTATCATTCTATGGTAAGGTATTTTTGGCACAGACTTCACATCAGGAGCGTGCCTGTGATGATTTCATATTCAGCAAACACAGGCAGCTCATTAGGTTTTAGAGCAAAGCCATTTTCATGATAGCTGTAGCTGAAGATGCTGTTCCTGGCGTCCTTACAAGCCAGGAAGCTACAGTCTAAAGTTATTGAGAATTGAAGGTCAGCTTGGAACTGACCCAGTGTGTGTCTCCTCCAGGCCTGCCTGGTCCACACCACAGAGACCATCCGTGTGCGCTATTTCATGGACCGTCTGTTGGAGAGGAGGCGACCCGTCATGCTGGTAGGCAATGCTGGCACTGGGAAGTCTGTTCTGGTGGGAGATAAGCTCGGATCCCTGGACCCTGAGAAATACACCATCAAAAATGTCCCCTTCAACTACTACACGACTTCAGCCATGTTACAGGGTGTGTTTGTCTTCAAGTATTTACCTCATTTCACGCCACTGACAGCAACACTGCAGCCAAAAGTGCAACTTTAAAGCTCTTTGGACGTTGACAGTTTTTTCATGATGTGATCTGTGGACCTGAGGCACTGTTCTCAGCTGGCTTTATTTGTGTCAGCTGTTTTATTTGTGCTGTTGTCCTTCGCTGTCTTTGCTTGATATTTGTCACTCTGCAGCATGTTCACCCATGTGTTCATCCGCTGTACTCCTGTCCGTCTCAGCAGCGTTCACACAGACAGTCACAACATGTCCTGTATGTCAGAGAAAGAGATGTTTTTTCCTAATGATTGGTAACACTTTGAAAAACAAAGTCTTAATTGTATTTATTCAGATTAAATGTATGAAGTATATAAAACTGTTCCACAATGCACAACATTTAGCCTGTCTTACAACAGGTTAATCTGTAATAATAAAGGTTAATCGTTACTGTTTCCTTTAAACTACACAATATTCCTGCATTAGCTTGAATTAGGTTTCAGTGGTTGAGCACAACAAACGGTGACTAACTGCACATGTTTCAAGTTGCAATACATTTTTTGTATCTGTATTCCTCTGCCATGTTTCTGTTCGAGTTGCTGCGGTTTTCTCTGTAAACTCATTAACTGCATTTAAAAGAAAATCTGTGCTGACAAACAGTTTGAAAAGCCGTCTGTCCTCTGTCGTCCTCTCGCAGCTGTTCTGGAAAAGCCGTTAGAGAAGAAGGCAGGTAGGAACTACGGCCCGCCCGGCAGCAAGAGGCTCATCTACTTCATAGATGATCTCAACATGCCGGAGGTGGACGCGTACGGCACCGTCCAGCCTCACACCCTGATCCGGCAGCACATGGACTACAACCACTGGTACCAGCTGAACACGTTCACATGGACTCTCTGCATCAGTGATTTATTAACAGCTTAATATTCCATTCACAAATCCATCAGTTCCCTGTGAGCCATAAGTTTGCCCTTGTGCTTTCTAGCTATTTTACACAATAGACTTGCTAGTTATGATAGTGTCGCTCTGCTGCCTTCACACAGGTGGAGAATTTAATTGCTACACTAATGGATTTTGTTACATAAGTTCTTTATCTTGTTAAGTGGTATGAAATGGTTGGAGATCAGTGTGGAGGCCACGAGAGGTCCTGTTTATTTTGTCCGTGCTGTGGCACAGTAACTGACTGGAGGTGTTTTGTTGAAAGAGAACGTGTATTTTCTCAGTTTGGCAGTGTCTCTGTGATGTCTGTAAGATTAGAGGCGAGCAGCTGAAGTCAGTGCATGTATTCAGCTGCAGTGGATTTAGAGAGAGACGCAGCATGCGTACAGAGCGATGCGTGCACACAGAGCAATGTGTGTATGTGCTGTTGTGTGTGTGGCGTTGCGGTGGCTGACGGAACGCTGTGTCCTCTCAGGTACGACAGGAGCAAACTGCAGCTGAAGGAGATCCACAATGTGCAGTACGTGTCCTGCATGAACCCCACCGCAGGCAGCTTCACCATTAACCCCCGACTGCAGGTATGGTCTGCCCGTCTGCAACACACCCCTCCCCGCCTGCAACACACTTCCTGCCTGTCGCTGTTTTCATTTAACATTTAGGAAACACATTTTGTCAAATTTAACATTGCAGACTGACAGAAACTGAAATAAAGGTTTATTCTCAATGTTTCAGAGGCATTTTTCTGTGTTTGCGCTCTCATTTCCTGGAGCGGATGCCCTCAACACCATCTACAGCAGCATCTTAAGTCAACACCTCCGTGGTGAAGGATTCTCACAAGCTCTGCAGAAGAGCTGTTCTCAGCTGGTCCAGCTGGCCTTAGCGTTCCATCAGCGTGTGACCGCCACGTTCCTTCCCACCGCCATCAAATTCCACTACATCTTCAACCTCCGCGATCTCTCCAACATCTTCCAGGTAGTGTGAGGGCTACAACCCTCAGATCATCTGACACTGAAGATTGAAATATTAATCTTTCTGTTGTAAAGCATTTATCACAGCAGCCACACAGGGAGGGAAATGGCTTCCCTGCTGTTATGTCAAGCTCTCTTCAAACCGCTGAAACTTTAATAATCTTAACAGTGTGTAACATGACATGGATTTTATACGCCTCTTACAATTAAAATGAGCTATTCCTTTAAATGAAGCAGCGCTTCATGTTTAAACACAGGACAGGAAACCCTTGAGGATAAATCTCTGAACGACAGCCTCAAATCAGCTTGTGATTTGTTTCTCTGTGCAGGAAGTAAATAATGAATTAATCTGCAGATCCTTTCATGTTCTCATTCTGGTGAAGTTTCTTCACTTCTGACAAAGCCAGAGAAATCCATTTTATCCATTAATTAAAAGCATCTCGGTCAGACATGCTTGTGGCCAAATTTAAACGGTTTCCGCCTGAGCGCCACACTGGTTCTCAAGCTAGTTAAGAAGCTCAACATCATTAGCTGGATGCTTACGCATAAACAATTCAGCACGTCCACCTTTTAAGTGCGACACTGCCGTCCCAGTCCTTGTTATCGCAGTGGCTTAAACAAACGCTCCCTGGATTTCAATTGTTTTAAAACAGCTTTATTGGGCCGCGTTTCCTCAGTTTGGCGATGATGAAAGGCAGAAGAGGAAGAGGGTGGCCTCTGAACCTCTGCTCATTGTTTTGGGTGCTGCAGGAGTAATGAAGCAAAACGAGAGCGGGAGAGAGAACAGATGAGACGCAGCTGAAAGAACATTTGAAGTGCGGCCCTTAGTTCTGCCTTACTAATTCAACTCACAGCTCAGCTGCCTGGAGACGAGAGGAGCAGCGTTTCCACACGCTCTCTGAGAATCCTCCAGAAGTTGGGTTTAACAAAGAGAGGAAGATTTCCTCCACACTTTCTTTATTACCAATGTCTGTTTAGTGTTTATCTCTGCTGGGGAAGCAACTTTGTAACAATAGCTTGTTGAGTTGCATTATACTCATGAATTAAAGTAGTTAAACTACAGCTAAGCTTCTGTTTCAGCTACACTGCTAACTGCTAACAAAAGCTAGTAGAGACGTGACGATCAGAGCAGTATTTGTACAGATCTCAGTGAGATGACAGAAGAAACAAGTCTTGACCAGATTTATTTACAGTAAATAATTATATTTCAGCTAGTAACCTATGTTCAAAGTACTATATTAACAGCTTTTAAAGCACGCTATTGCTTTATTTTTGCATAAAGCAATAGGGTATTTTTTGCACCCTATTGTACTGTTGTTAACAGTTGTTAAAAACAGATGAAGATGAAGTGTCACAAATGTAGTAAAGTTAAAAAGCTGTAATTTGTTGCCTCTTTATCGCCATCTCTGTTTGAAACATAAAATTACAAGTTACATGCAGCATCCCTTAATGTGGTTTTAACTGTAACTGCTGTAAGAGCAAACGCTTGTTTGCTCCTGTGTGCTTTAATAACCAGGTCTATTCTTTCTGCTTACGAAAGTGACATAATCACACAGATGAATGCAGTCAAACTGACATTCACCATTAAATTAGACCTGGCAGTTATAATTTATTATTACTGTTGTGAATCAGAGTTTCACACACTGATCTTTAATGTTATTGCTTAATAACTGATTGAAATCATGCTGTAATACCAGAGGTGTGTTGAAGCTGATTACTGCATGATTACTTACACCAGTTTAATTGGGTGAAGGGACACACCGTTAAAATCTCTGGTTGCAGACAGAAGGACCTTCAGGCACAGACGAATCCGATTCATTTCTGTGAACTGTTCACAAATGGAAGGGAAATAGTGAGGGAGTGATAGTTTACCCCATAGCAGAGAAAAGTTTCTTTTAAACATTATTAGTAAAGTTTCATGAAAACTTTTCCATTCAGATTTTGCCAGTAGGTACTTATTTCAATACATTGATTGACGTGAAGTCATTAATTTATAGCCTGTGTGAGGAAATGCGCTGATAATTAGGCTCCATAGAGGACTAATTTGGGAGCTGTGCATTGGGAAGCGCCGCTGTGATTTGACAGCGCTGTGGTTTAGTCAGATGTTCGAAGCACCAGGCTGCTGTATGTCATCATAAGAGCATCACTGCAGGGAGCAGAGTAGCGCGGACATCAGGTCTGTGTGTTTGTTTCCAGAGACAGGACTGCAGCCTGTCATGATAATGTTAATCACATTTATCACATCTGTTATCAGCTTTACATATTGATCAATATTCTTTACTGTGTAATGGGTATAATTATGACCTTATTTACTTTTTTAATTTATTTACTTGCTTCATTTAAGATGCAGACTTGTAATCCTAAAACATGTAGATGATAATAATGAGTTTAAACATGTCTCAGTCCAGACTCATGACAGAATGGAGCTAATTCTTCCGATGACACAGTGCTGCAGTAAAGCCGTGCTTTCAGGAGGTAGAGGAAGCGTCAGTGTTAGGATGAATGGTGCGTAGAAACTGGACAGGTGCCTGTTGTAAATCATGGCTGTGGTTGGTATGGACTGTGCCTCTTGATGGCTAATCAATATAAATTTGAGGCAGTAGCACCGGCAGGTTCTGGATCACACAGGATAATGGTTTAACGGATCCATTCAGATTAGGAATGACTAAAGCTTCCCAAGTCAAAGTTCGGATCGATCTCCTTATTTTGGAAAGACTCTTGTCACTTCTGCTAATTGTAGCCTGTGGCAGGACAAACGGCATCACACAGATCAAAGCATATAATTCCTCCCCACACTAACCAGTCAACAACAATCTCACCTCTTTAAAGGGGCAGGAAATGCATTATGTTTCTGTTTGCCACAGGGCTGCAAAATGTTAATTTGTTGTGGTAATTTGTTATTATGTGAATGTAAAATCTGTGAACGTCAACAGTACTTAATAAACTCATAAACCTTAGTTTTGTTACTGTTATTCAGGATTTGTTTGTTTTGTTTCAGGGCATTCTGTTTTGCAACAGCGAGTGCTTGCGGACTCCTCAGGACCTGGTGAAGATCTACCTACACGAGTCCAACCGTGTCTACCGCGACAAGATGGTGGACGACAAAGACTTTGCCACGTTCGACAAGCTCCAGTGGGACACGGTGAAGAAGCTGTACGAGGTGAGAGCTTTCAGTGCCGTTTGCTGCAGAGGAAGTCATTAGGGCTCTGACAGGAAGAGCAAGTTCTGCTGCGAGAGCTCATGCTAATCAGAGCGAAACCATGTCAGCTCAGCCTGTCATCAGTCCGGCAAATTGGGAAAAAATGACTGGGGAAAAAACATTTTTTGGGTTTTTCTTTTATCCACAGCCCCCTTCTCAGCTCATGAGGTGTACAGTCTGGTAAAGTAGTCTACAAGAAAGTGAAGGAACGGATTCGCACTGTTCTTTACTGCCGGTCTCCTTTGAAAAACACATCTATATTCCTGTTATTAATTTAACTCCAGATACCTGTCTGTAATCGCTGGGGTTTCGTGTCAGATACCTTTTATATTATATACAGTAACTTCAAATATTCACAATATGCTATTCAGTTATGGAATACCCTTTCACTTTAATAAGCTGACTGACTTCACATCAATTCTGTGATGTCACACAAGTCAGATCTGCAGTTAGTGCTCAGGTTTTTATTAATCTCAGTATATCTTCCACAACTCTTGCTCGTGAACAAGCAGTAATTTTAACACAATTGTATGCGTTTACTCCCAGGGTGGCAACACTGAATGTTGGTTATTCAGCTTTTAATATTTAACATCCTGAGACGTTTTTATTCCCACCAGGATATGGAGGAGACCCTGGAGCAGAGCAAGGCAATGAATATGTACTGCCACTTCGCCGCGGGCATCGGTGAGCCCAAATACATGGCAGTGCAGTCCTGGGGAAGCCTGAACAAGACCCTGCTTGAGGCTCTCGACAGCTACAACGAAGTGAATGCAGCGCTGAACCTTGTTCTGTTCGAGGACGCCATGTCTCATATGTAAGAGATTTCAGCTGACAGGTCACAACACTGCTTTAGCTCATGCTGGTAGAGATACACAACAGTGACTTACTGATATATCAAGCAGGGGAAATAAGGGCTTATATTTCACCCCTGATAATGAGCAACAGAATGAAGTTCAGTTCTTCTGCTCCATGTCCTGTTTAATACACTGCCTGAAACCTCACCAGTCTGTTCTCACTGTTCTCACCTGCTTCAGCTGCCGTATCAATCGGATCTTGGAGTGTCCCAGGGGAAACGCTCTGCTGGTTGGAGTGGGAGGCAGCGGTAAGCAGAGTCTGACGCGGCTGGCTGCATTCATCAGCTCTCTGGAGGTCTTTCAGATCACACTGAAGAAAGGATACTCCATCTCTGATCTGAAGGTTCTGTTTGTTACAACATCCTAAACAAACATCTGCTGACTAAATTATACTGCACTGATGCCTTCATGTAACATCTCTACAGTGATCCTTTGCTTTTTGCCCTTTCTTTCATTTGTTGTTGTTTTTAATGTTCCTCATTAGAGTAAATCGGCTATCTGAAACTCAGGCTGCATCCTGCAAAAACCTGAAATAAACAGAAATAATTAACATGTTCGCAGAGGACCTCCTGAACACAGTATCATTTTGCACATTACCGTGTACATAGCTCATCAACTTTTATGCCCATAATACATTTCACTTCAAGTGTTCTCCTGGGACTTCTCCAGAGAAGAGCCGTTCTGTGGCGTCTGAATGCTGTTCTGTGTTCTTTCAGAGCGATTTGGGTGCGTTGTACATTAAAGCTGGTGTGAAGAATATTGGCACGGTGTTCCTCATGACAGATGCTCAGGTTGCAGATGAGAAGTTCCTAGTGTTGGTGAACGATCTTTTAGCATCTGGTAAGACTCGGCATGTCTCTGTGCACATCTCTGTGCATGTCTATGTGGCATCCAGTTGTGCTTTCTCTGCCAACTGTAAGAAACAGCAGATGATGGCACACGTTTCTCTGCCATTCTTAAGATATTTCTGTAATCATCATGAATATTGTAGTAATTTTAATGTGCTTTGTGTTTGAACTTATCCTAAAGACTGTCATTAAACTCCTTTAGTTTTACCTTCTTGTCTCAAGACGTGAATATCGTCTTTTAACTGCTGCAGTTTGATCAGTCAAGCAGATGAGTTCTGCAGCATCAACAGCATCTTTCATTTGTTTGGGTCACAGGTGAAATCCCAGACCTCTTCCCTGATGATGAGGTGGAGAACATCATTGCTTCTTTAAGAAATGAAGTGCGTGGTCTGGGTGTCCTGGACACAAGAGAAAACTGCTGGAAGTTCTTCATCGACCGAGTTCGTAGGCAACTCAAAGTGCGTGAGCAGAAATGATTCATGAAGTATCACAGCGCAGCCTCTGTACTCCCACAGCCTTTAAGAAAGATTACGCTCTGTAAATGCCTTTTGGTCAAGCTTCAGACATTGAGTTTCCAGCTCTTGCAATGTAAAAAGATAAACGTAAACAGACTTTTGTGACTCCAGGGAGACGGTCCGAGGGCTGGTTCTTCTGCTAGGATCAGAAGGTGGCAATAGGGGGGCGTCTGTGTTTGAGCTGTTATGATGCACAATGTGTAATAGGATTGGGTCGAACCCAGAATTTCAGTGTTGATGGTAGATATCTGTAAGAAATAAGCAGAATTTTCCTCTCAGGGCATGGTAAAATTTTTGGGGAAACCTCTGCTGTCATAAACATGTTGTTCTGCAGGTGGCCCTCTGTTTCTCACCTGTGGGTAGCAAGCTCAGGCTGCGCAGTCGAAAGTTTCCAGCCCTGGTCAACTGCACTGCCATCGACTGGTTCCATGAGTGGCCGCAGGAGGCCCTGGAGTCGGTCAGTCTGAAGTTCCTACAGCAGGAGGAGCACATCCAGGTAAGTCCATCCAAACCTCTGAATCTAAGAAACATCTGTGTGCGACTCCCTCAGTCAGAGCACCAGATTAAATGTAAAAGCTCAGCGGGTGAGCGATTATTCTGGACCACGCTGTCTCCTGCTGCATTAATACATCTCAATGCGATCTCTGAACCAAACGGATTGCGGTGCAAATGTTTCTCAGTGCCAAATGTCATTTTTGGGAAGTCTGGAGCGCCTGAAGTCATGAGAAAAATAATTAAATTGGGGCAGGCAGAATGCAGACAGTCTCTGCATTACCTTTCACAGGAAAATGAAATGGCTGTGACACCCAAGCAGTGTGACATTTCTAGCAATGTGTGGGTAATATTTCATGTATTGAAATATAAATACATTGTTAATTTTCCCACATTTCTAGCCTGAGGTGAAGGAGTCGGTGAGTAAGTTCATGGCCCACGTTCATGTGAGCGTGAACAAGACCTCGAGGGATTACCTAGCCAATGAGAGGAGGTATAACTACACCACACCCAAATCCTTCCTGGAGCAGATCAAACTGTATCAGAACTTGCTGGCGCTCAAGAAGAAGGATCTCACCATGAAGATGGAGCGACTGGAAAATGGCCTGGAGAAGCTGAACAGTACCACTGCTCAGGTACGGCCTGTTGTGACTGATGCATGGGTTCTGAATAATGAGCCGAGCTTACAAGTCAACACACCATAATAAATCTCAGAACATCTAACAAACACATAGAGTAGCTTTAGACTAGCGCACATCCGTCCTTAAACTAAATGTGGTTGGGTCCTTAAATAACAGGTAGTACTCTAACATACAGACCACTGTTTTAATGTAATGACAGTTAATCTGGTATCGTCTGTTAAAACACTGTGTGCAGCAGACCAAAATTCACTGAAATCTGCCATCTCTGTTCACGTCCGTATGCATCCGAATGTGACGCCTTTAAACACGTCGTGGCAGATATTGTGCCAAAGTTCTGATTATGCAGAAGATCAAATCAGATATGACTGCTGCAGCAGAAAATATTACCTGTTCCTCCACAGATAGTGACAGAAGACTCACAGCACATGTTAAACTGACTGTTTTAATGAAGCTTTAAAAAGTGAGTTTTGTGTCATTTTGGGTCTTCACACGCTGATTCCTCGTTTTCTTTTATTGGAAACAAATGTAAGAATGTAGTT
Organism: Yasuhikotakia modesta; assembly: GCA_036877545.1. Taxonomy (NCBI): domain Eukaryota; kingdom Metazoa; phylum Chordata; class Actinopteri; order Cypriniformes; family Botiidae; genus Yasuhikotakia; species Yasuhikotakia modesta. Next base: position 40,178 of record JBAJNP010000920.1, on the reverse strand, counting down.
AAAAGCAGTAATTGTGTTCTCAGCAATGCCTTTGCTTAACAACTCCTGCTAATTATTATGAGCGAGACATTATTACTTATCTAATGTGTCCTTCTGTCTAAGCTGCGTTATGTTGTCTGGAGGCTCATATAAAGCAGCTTGTATCAGAAGACGTGTGTGTGGTAATCCCGCTGAAACCTCTTTTATCCTCAGGTAATGGCCTCAGGGCTCAATCCTCAGTCCTACCACCCTTTTAATGGAAAAGCTATCAGAAAGCTCATTTGTGCACATAGATTGTGTTTGTAAGGTGGGGGAGGGTCTGAATCCAAACTCACACATCCGGCCTATAGTGCTGCAGGAGATCCTCGCCCACCACAACAACCTGTTTACATTAGAGAGGACAGAAATCTGAACTAAACGCAGGTGCTAATGAGGCAGAAGGGTTGTTGGTGGAGCTCTGAGCTGCATTATTAAGGTGGGACCCTGCAACACGTAATTAGTGGATATCAGTTTAAAGTAGTTGGTCTCGGCCCACACTCAGGGTGTAGAGGTTGGGGTGAGGTTTATTAGTTTTACACTCTCTCATTAAATGTTTCATGTAGAAATGAAGAACTTTGAAACCCACAGAGCAAAAATCATCATTTTATGTTGTAATCTTTTGTGTTGTTTCAGCTGTACTGATGTTTACAGAGCATCCCTAAGGCAGCAAACTTAATTGTCTAATGTGTAAGATTTCTTTAAATCCCAGACTGTCTCTTCAGATACTGTACCATGTTTTGACAAAGGTAAGATTAGACTGTTAGTCTTTGATCTAAACTTGTGGAGCAGATGCTCGTTTTCAAAGTAGCGTCTTTCTGACTGAAGAGAGATCATTACAGCTGTTTCATGTAGTTTGGGGAGCAGAGAGAGAAAAACTTAGATGAAGGGGGTATAAGAGCACTTTCTAACAGTGCTTTCTGTGCAATTAGTCCTCCGTCATCTTTACCTCCTATTCATCAGTTTAATTACACACATGATAGCAGCCTGATGTGTGGGTATAGCAGCCTGACGTGTGGGTATAGCAGCCTCACGTGTGGGTATAGCAGCCTGACGTGTGGGTATAGCAGCCTGACGTGTGGGTATAGCAGCCTGACGTGTGGGTATAGCAGACTCACGTGTGGGTATAGCAGACTCACGTGTGGGTATAGCAGACTCACGTGTGGGTATAGCAGACTGATGTGTGGGTATAGTATGGCTGCTACCCTGAGGGCAGTTCATCCCTGACGGCTCATTTTCTTAAGGCTAATCAGCTTGTTTGGATGCTGCAAAAAGAAACAGATTTGAGAGTTTATTTGCAATTGCTGTGCAACTCTTTCTGTGTACCTGATTTGACTGTTTGGTGTAGGAGTCACATCATGTTGTTTGGGGTTGTTTTCGACAACAGTTTCTGAGCTAATTGCATATTTTGCCTTTTTCATTCCTGTTTTCTGTCCTGATTGGTTTATCAATCTCAGTGTTAGGCGTGGAGAATGAGTGACAATAACATTATCAGAATAAATTGTACATTTAAATTCCAACTGGTAATACAATTAGTTGATATAGGTGAGTTCCCTCGTTTTCTCAGCAAATGTTACTGAGACATGGTGGTTCTGTTGTAATAGTAAGTAATATCAGTTTTGGATCATTTGTGGTGGATCTGTATGGTTCTGTTGTTTACAGGTGCAGGACGGTTTTACTGGTAAAAGCCTTCACAAATGTAAGATGTGAACATCCACCTCTTCTTCTACATCTCCTAGGTGGATGATCTGAAGGGCAAACTGGCCGCACAGGAAGCAGACCTGAAGCTGAAGAATGAGAACGCAGACAAACTGATTCAGGTGGTGGGGGTGGAGACGATGAAGGTGGAGCGGGAGAAGGCAGTGGCTGATGAAGAGGAGCAGAAGGTGGCCAGCATCACTGAGGAGGTGACCAGAAAGAGGCAGGATTGTGAGGAGGACCTGGCCAAGGCTGAACCCGCCCTCATAGCGGCCCAAGAGGCTCTGAACACTCTCAACAAGGTCAGATACCACCATACATGAAGAACCATTCATGAAGACCCACACGCACAAATAATCGTACAAGCTGATCACACAAGCCACTGACTTTAAGACCCAGCAGAAGCCTCTCGTTTTTAAAGTTGTCCATTCTGTTTGCTATCCCTGTGTTAATTTTGATCTGTCTGTTTCATTTGATTTCTGTAGAACAATCTGACAGAACTGAAGTCCTTTGGTTCCCCTGTAGCTGCTGTAACCAACGTAACAGCCGCCGTCATGGTGCTCTTGGCCCCCGGGGGTCGAGTTCCTAAGGACCGCAGCTGGAAGGCTGCCAAGGTGATGATGGCGAAGGTTGACGCCTTCTTAGACACCTTAATTAACTTCAAAAAGGAGAACATTCACGAGAACTGTCTGAAAGCCATCAAACCCTACCTGGAGGACCCAGAGTTTAAGCCGGAGTTGGTGGGTGCGAAGTCTCTAGCTGCAGCCGGCCTCTGTTCCTGGGTCATCAACATTGTGAAGTTTTATGAAGTTTACTGTGAGGTGGAGCCCAAGAGGCAAGCCCTGAACAAAGCCAACGCGGAGCTCGCTGCCGCACAGGAGAAACTCGCCGTCATCAAAGCCAAAATCCATGTGAGTCAATGAGAAAATACATCCTTATAATAATATCATTTATAATCATTACGGATAGATGATAGATAAAGATAGATAAAACTGTTTTGGGGTTGTTAATATGTCCTGTGATGTGGCTTCATCTAAATCACATATTAACTGTCTGTTTTAATTTATTTATATTTGCATTCAGACTTATGACCTCATGTTGAAAGGGTAAGAAAATTGTAAACTGACCATTTACAGCATCTTCCCATATTACCATAAATAAAATGTTTTTATATTTTTATCAAATGTTTTCATAATTAAAGTTCCTGCTACAACTGAACATTGAAACTATTCCACTTCTAAAGAATACTAGCTGTCAGCAGTTACATGGCACAGGAATAAATGTGTTTAAATCCCAGAGATTAAAGCATTACCTGTTGTGTTTTGTTGATGTCACATCCCCTGTCCTTTTTCTTCTCCTGACAGCAACTTAATGAGAACTTGGCAAAGCTAACGGCAAAGTTTGAGAAAGCTACAGCAGACAAGCTGAGGTGCCGACAGGAAGCTGAGACTACAGCACGCACCATCTCTCTCGCCAACCGCCTGGTGAGAGGCTCTGTCCACCACTGCGCACACACATACACACATGCACACGTACACACACACAACTTTCTGCATTTGTACAATGAAATAATTTACAAATGAGGATGTCCAAAAAAAGGTTTTGCTCAGGTCTCCTCATAAAGTGTTTCAGTCCCTGCCCTGATCAACTGCACATGCACACGTCACAAACCCCTGCCTGCTGTTTGGGATCTTAATTGTCAAAACAACTAGATGAGCAAGCAAAAGAAAAAATACTGAATAATAATTAAAAGATGAAGAAAGCTTGTAGAGTAAGTCATTAGTGCTGGACGTGCAGTAATACTGGGTCGGCATTCATTCACACTAACAAACAAAGGCAGTGCTAGTTTCTGCTTGAGGCACACTGTCAGAAGAACATTACTGCTTGATGCAGGAATAAATCTAACGGTTCCGAGGTGGTACCATTTTACACCAACACTGTGCATATTTCATGTTTGTGCTCTCAGGTGGGAGGACTGGCGTCTGAGAACATGCGCTGGGCTGAAGCAGTCAACATCTTCAAGCTTCAGGAGAGAACTCTGTGTGGAGATGTTCTCCTCATTACAGCGTTTGTTTCTTATCTGGGATATTTCACAAAACGTTACCGGCTTGAACTGATGGACAACTCCTGGAGGCCGTACCTCAGCCAGCTTAAGGTCTGTGGTCTCAGGTCAAAAACAGATGGACAGTGGACAGTCCACATCATTATGTTGAGCTGATTTCTCCTGTATTCCCCACAGGTGCCAGTCCCAGTAACTGCAGGACTGGACCCGCTCACCATGCTGACTGATGATGCTGATGTAGCAGCCTGGCAGAATGAAGGGCTGCCTGCAGACAGAATGTCCACCGAGAACGCCACCATCCTCAGCAGCTGTGAGCGCTGGCCCTTGATGGTGGATCCACAGCTGCAGGGAATAAAATGGATCAAAAACAAATATGGAGATAACCTCCGTATCGTCAGGATCGGACAGAGAGGGTAACTAGGCACCGATACTTGTTAGTCAGCAAGTTCTGTTAGGTTCTGTTTCACAGTTGCATGTTTGTGTGCAGATATTTGGAATCCATTGAGAATGCGTTGTCTCTTGGTCAAGCCGTGCTCATTGAGAACCTGGAGGAGAACATTGACCCGGTGCTCGGCCCACTGCTGGGTCGCGAAACCATAAAGAAAGGACGGTAAGAATGTTTAAAGCCATTTTACATGTATGAGTCTTCTTGCGTTGTATGGAGTTTACTGATGACCTTTCATAAAAAACACTACATGAGTTTCCTGTGACATTGTCTTCAACTATTTCTTCAATCCACCACAGCTACATTAAGATCGGAGACAAGGAGTGCGAGTACAACCCCAGTTTCCGCCTGATCCTTCACACCAAGTTGGCAAATCCTCACTACCAGCCAGAGCTTCAGGCTCAGTGCACGCTGGTCAACTTCACAGTGACACGAGATGGGCTGGAGGACCAGCTCTTGGCGGCCGTGGTCAGCATGGAGAGACCTGACCTGGAGGAGCTGAAGGTATTTGCAGAGCTCACGTTCATTCGCATGCCAGGCGTCTTTCAGTTAGATTGAGGGATAATCTGTTTTCTCATTTCAAACCCTCTCCAAGGAACGTCCCAGCCTGGCTTTCATTAAGGGACAAGCTCTTTGATATCAGATTATTCTCTCTACGCTTAATTGCAGGGGCAGTTAAGAAGACGCCGCCTAATTGGAGGGAATGTGAAAGATGTTTTCAGTCTTAATTGGATTCATCAGTTTGTGAGGTCTTGATTGGCTGAACTCAAAGATAATTAGTTATCGTACTGTGACAGTCAGGACAGCCAATCACACGCGCTAGAATGTGAAGCACAACATCTGATCGTAAAGGAAGTGGCTCTTGTTTTTCCCCAAGGTTCTACTTTTTCTTCACACCTTTACTTACAGAAGGTCAATGACAGATTTTGTTTTCAGTTTCTGATATAATTAGCAGTCTTACACTTTCCCTGAGCAGCGCTGCTAATAACCAGTAAGACTTCTGATTTGGAAACACAGATGCAAAATTGTTATTATGAATAATATTTTAGTTTTATATTACTGCACATAATTAGCTTAAATGGTCAATGAAGTTTTTGTGCCGCCGGGTTGAACCTAATTTCATTTTTTTTTTTTTTTTGTTCCGATTTCTAATTCACTAACTAAAGCATTAGCTAATGGCAGGTTACAGGAATAGGTCACCCAAAAATGAAAGTTTTCATCATTTACTATCCCTCATGTCCTGCTTTCATAACCATTCCTGTTATCTTGAGCGAAACCTAACCCTAATAACAGCACTTATAGTGTTATTGAGTACTTATAGTCTCAATAGTTCCTGAATGAAGTTGTAATGTTGATGTGTCTGAACACTGTATACCAGATGTTTACAGGAACTCTCTCTGTCTGCCATAACCCTCAGATCTCATTTCTCAGAGGTCAATTCAAATGTTATGGCAAATTTAAACCAATGAGGTGGTTCTCACCTTCTCATAACTAATTCTGACATGACAGATTTCAGATGTGTGTGATTGTTTTAATGGGTTCCACACACAAAGTTAATGTGTGGCTTCAGAACATCTTACCTACAGTGAATTTCTGGATCCATCGTTCACGTTCTTCATGTGGAAAGCAGAAGTTCAAACACTGCCAATCTCCTTTTCTGCTCAAAGCCCTGAAGAGTCACATGGGTTGGAAACGCGAGTGTGAGCAAATACAGACAGAATATCCATTTCTGAGGGAACTATTCTCTTTCCATATTTTGACAGAATGTCTGTAGTTCATTAAGATGTTTTCTTGTATTTTTGTCGTGAAACGTCTATGCGTTCATCTGTGAGCAGATTACAGCAAAATGAGAAAATGTTTTTCATAAGTGACAGGAATAAAATGCAGTTGTGTTAATATCCCTCCAATGGAATTATCTGTAAAATTGAAATGTTACCTAATGAAGCTCGATTAATTAGCGTTACGGTTCTTGGATGCTGAAAAGGAAAATAACAATACAAAATTCTCATGTCGTCCTAATTAATATTGAAAGCTGCAAGAAAACCATGAGAATCCCTCAGCACCTGCCGTAACATCCCAAAACATGACACACTTTCTCCTGCTGTTAGTTATACGTTACCCTGCTGGTATAATTAGGTCTTATGTAACCACACACAGGGATTGCTCCTTTTTATAGATGTGTTTGTGTTTTTTGTTTGCTTTGTTTAGATTTACTTGTGTCGTACATCACAGAATGGCAATATAATTGTATCATGTAAGTGTTAAGGGAATGTACCTGTTCCTGCCGCTCAGTTTGTGGAGCACTGCATTAGCAAAGGTTGTGGGTTTGAATCTCAGGAAACATGAACTGAATGCACTGTGAGCCACTTTGGATAAACAATCTGCCAAACGTGTATGTGCGTTTTTAATGTAAAGGGTTTAACTGTAAGTATGTCTCTGTGATCCGTGAGTTACTGTTAGGCATCAGTCTCGGCTAATTAGCAGGAGAATTCTGCTCCTCTAAAATTAGCTTACAGACATCACTCTTTTTGTTGCATAATTACTTGCCTGAAATTGCTGAAGTAAATTGCACTCTCTTCACAATAAGGCATTTTGCTGGCTAGTTAGTTGTTTGTTTTGTAGGTCCAGGTTAATTGGAGGCACACACTGCTTGTGCAGATTTAATCATTAATGAGTCATTAGGATTGGATACTTCAATGCACTTCTTTCTTTCTGAGGCAGACTTTAGATCTTTAAACAAAGAGCTTGTATTTTTGCTTGATTTTTTTTTATTGTTATTTATTGTTGCTGATGGCTGAATTCTCATAAAAGACCCCATTTGTCATTGTCAGAGATGCGGTGTTGTTGCTGTACACCGGCGTGAAATTCGGTGGGGTTTTTGAATTTACAGATTGACCTCATCAGGATACATTTCGCCTTGACCGTTCAATAGGACATGCCTGTGATGCTGAGATTTTTGGAGATGACAGACCAAATAGGGGTTTAACCGTGTCAGTGTGATTTGACTGCTTTTGATATTCTTGAGCAGCGCTGTGGCTGCGTACGTCGCATGTGAGCATGTCTGTGTGTGTTTGTTTTTCTTTCATAAATGTGGGAAATGGATCCATCAACATTGACAAGCTTATCACACTTCAGTGCTTGTGGTTTGATGTGTTTTGCCAAGAGGAACTCTGTTAATCCACCCAAACAGTTCCTTCATGTCTCCCGCTAGCAGATGTAGAATATATTGATCTCTGCAGTCATTCAGATGCCCTCTAATGTCTGCGGCCGGTCGGCAGTCTTTTACCTTGTGGATCTTGTGTTTATTAATCATCATTGGTCTGCACATCATTCCTAACACGTCTCTCTGTTTTTCACTTTGAAGTCGAACCTCACAAAGCAGCAGAACGGCTTCAAAATCACTTTGAAAACTCTGGAGGACAACCTTCTCTCACGCCTGTCGTCTGCTTCTGGAAACTTCCTCGGAGACATAGAGTTGGTGGAGAACCTGGAGATAACCAAGCGAACGGCGGCAGACATTGAAGACAAGGTGCGGTATCACGTTTCTCAGAACATTGGACATCATCTGTTGTAGAAGTCACTGTATTGTTCTGTTTAGTGCTGAAACCAACTCTGCCTCATCACAGTTTGCTTGTGGCAAATATTTTGATAAGCATGAGCAGTTAACATCTTTCGACCTGTTAATTGGCATATTAATAACAGGCGTGATGCTCAGCTGTAGGTGTGAATCTGTCTCTGCATCAATACAGGTGAAGGAAGCTAAGGTGACGGAGGCAGAAATCAATGATGCGAGAGAGCACTACCGTCCGGCAGCGGCCCGAGCCTCTCTGCTCTACTTCATCATGAACGACCTCAATAAAATCCACCCCATGTACCAGTTCTCTCTCAAGGTACCTGCTGCTCTCCGTCATTTAGTTTGTGTACAGTCATAGTTTATTGTGTTTTCTGTTTCCTGTGTTTTGTCCTGTGTTAACACTGTTACTCACAGCTGAGGTACACTGGGGCTTTTATTATAATGGACACTTTATTCTGCAGGACTGCACTGGACCGAAAACATTAGCTAATAACAAACAGCGTTCAGTGTTTGCTGCACCACAGCAAAATACATTATTTGTACCTCAGTTGTGATCTTCCAGTCAGAGCTGAATGTCATTTTAATTTTTTTTTTTTGTTGAAAATGTTTTGTTTGATTTGATTTCTATCCCTGCAGAATTCTTTTGAAGCCTCTGAAGTTAATGTCATGAAGAAGAGCTTTGCATGGAATAATGGAGAATAGATTATGGATGTATAGTTATTTTTCCTACTGTATGCGCTCTGACTTTCTCCTGCTGTCTTGTCATCATGCTGATAAGATACAATCTACAGCTATCAGAAATAATTGCCTCTTCCCTTTTGTACAAATTTATGCAGAAAAATCCTGATCTTCCTCAGAAACCAGTTATAAAAATGTCTCATTAGAGAATGAGGGGAAAACACAAGCGTTTTCAGTTGTTTCATACTAAATTCTTTGCATGTTCAATCCATCTGTTTGATCGTTTCTCTTTCTTTCCGTGTTGTTCTTTCTCCTCACGTCCAGGCGTTCAACGTGGTGTTTCAAAATGCCGTACTGAAAGCCTTCCCGGATGAGACCTTGAAACAACGAGTCTTAAATCTGATTGACAACATCACATCATCTGTGTTCCAGTACACCACCCGCGGCCTCTTTGAGTGTGACAAACTCACCTACACCGCCCAGCTCGCCTTCCTAGTGAGCTGTTATTTCATTATGGCTAACAGATGACAGCAGGAGTCATAAAGACTTTAGCATGTGCCTCGTCTCTCTTTAAACACATCTATTCATCTACACTCAGGTCTTGCTCATGAATAAAGAGATCGATCCGTGTGAGCTGGACTTCCTGTTGAGGTACCCAGTTCAACCGGGCGTGACCTCACCTGTGGACTTCCTGTCAAATCATGCCTGGGGTGGAATTAAAGTGAGTTTTGCTTATTTTGAAGGACATGTGGTCTTTCATTTCATTATGTTAATGTCTCCCTTTAATTATTTATTGGTATTAAAAGACTAAAGTGTCATGGCAGGGAGCAGAACCAGTCATCTCCAAACTTCACTTAAATCAATGAGATCTACTTTCAGGGCATGTAATTCAGTTGTTTGGGTACTCAAGCCAAGAAAAGCTGTCAGGAAAGATTTTTTAACTCCAGTTGCAGACGAGTCCTGTGAGCTTTATGCTAATGTATTCAAAAAGTAATTAAAAATAATGCATTGAAAATGTGTAACGTTTTCCAGTCCCGTTCATTTTCACAGTTCAGTGATTCACTTGGTCCATTCACACACATGAACAGTTACTGAGAAGCTGCAGTTTTAATGTGTCTGTAGTTTGAACAGTTTTCTGAGCAACTAGCTGAGATTATCTAGAACCCCGGAACCCCTGCTGTTCTCCAGCTCAGCCGTCGTCACTGGTGAGAATAGGAAAGTGGCGGATGTTATTTAGAGTGAGGAGGTCTATAATGTGCCATTAGGATGCGGTGTTTCCCATAAGCAAGGCTTTCTGGGACTGTGAGTCATCATTCTCACGCTGCTTTCAGGACCTCCGGGTCGAGCCAAGCGCTTCACATGAAAGAAGCAGGCAAATGTCACAATGTTGTTCTTCCAGGTGAAGATAAATGCAGCTTTGCTATAGGAAAGCCTCATTTCTGCTGCCTGGACACTTTTGCAGGTCTGGGTTATGAAGAAACATTCATGTTTACTCAGCAGATTTGGGCATAAAGACACTTTACTTTGCTGTTAGATTTGATTAACTCTCTGACAGTGGCGATGATGTTGTATCTGAACTCTTTATTCTGTTCAGGCTTTTATGTCTGTCATCAGAAACTTCTCTTCTTTTTGATAAGATTGCACACCGTCCTCTCAGCAACATGCATTTGCTTGCAAAATAATGCATACTAAATGAAACATGCATGTATTATTGATGAAAAGCTTACATGCCTTTTTTAAAGTGAGGTGGGTCATTTTTTTGATGTTTAAATATTTTCTTCTGTGTTGGTTTAATGTGCAGAGACTGAGTAATTTACAGTACAGGTTGATGTTCTCATAAAGTGAACACTGTGATGCTAGCCAAACATTGCTGTGCATCCCAACCAGCCTCACATTTGATCAACCAATGGTGTGATTTTTGGGCGGGACTATCTGTTTGTCTGACCAATGGAAATGATGCTAGTGATTGACCTTCACTGGTTTAATTGGTGTTCAGTGATGTCTGAAACAGACATTTAATCGTGGTAATTTATGTGTTTAATGAAAACTTAATGATATTTGCTGTAGGCTCTCTGTACTATGGATGAGTTCCGCAATCTTGACCGGGACATTGAAGGGTCAGCCAAGCGCTGGAAGAAGTTTGTGGAGTCTGAGTGTCCAGAGAAGGAGAAGTTTCCTCAGGAGTGGAAGAACAAAAGCGCTCTTCAGAGGCTCTGCATGATGAGAGCCCTACGTCCTGACAGGATGACCTATGCTGTCCGGTCAGTCAACTCCTATGACAACACATGTGTGACCGTCAGGCCAACTAATGAAAGTTTCAGACATCTTTTGTCAGTTCCAAAAGCTACTAACATCCCTTCAATTGTTGCCTGACATGTTTTGTTTACAAACATTTTAAGGAAATATTGTGTAAAACAGTTCCTGAATGTTTTTGTATATTAGGCTCTTCATGTTTGGCATCAGTTAATAGTTAGTAGTTCTGCGTCTCTGATGTAGACTTAAAAATAAAGTAACACATGACTTGAGGCAATGCTAATGTAATAAGAAAGCTTATGCTAGTGATGTAAATAGTCAGATTTAATAATGCCCTCAGTAGATTCATTTAATATCATTTAGACACATCTACATAATACATGCATCAGTTTTCCAGCGTGTCATCATTTTTACTGTCCAGATAAAGACTAAAAGAAAAATCCTTTTTTGCCCTGTTCAGAGATTTTGTGGAGGAGAAACTGGGCAGTAAATATGTGATGGGGCGCTCAGTGGACTTTGCTGTCTCTTTTGAAGAGTCTGGAGCCGCCACACCGATGTTCTTCATCCTGTCTCCTGGGGTGGACCCCCTAAAGGATGTGGAGAAACATGGTACTGCTATTTAAACATGAAGTCCTGCAAATATGAGTTCTGTCCCATATAAACAATGTGTATCATTTTACAATGAGAGCTGTAGTAACTGCCTGTGTCCTGATGTCCTGAGACGCTCTCTTCTCTTTATGACGATGGGTGCTGGTAATTATTCATTCTTTTCCTTAAAACAGATTTGAAACCGGTCTTCCATGCACCTCTGAAGGGTTTGAAGGATTAGATTGTATAAGTCTTCAGTGGATGCAAGATTAAACATGCTTTTGAGAGTCACCAATCAAATCACACTGACTAATTGCTGAGAGCTGAACTGAAGTCAGATCTGCTCAGGGGGTGTGACCACACAAAGACTTAACTAGATAACTTCATATGTTATGTTTTTCACCACTGCAGGACGAACACTGGGATATACATTTGACAACAGAAATTTCCATAACGTGTCTCTGGGGCAGGGCCAGGAGGTTGTAGCAGAACAGGCGCTAGACATTGCAGCAAAGGAGGGACACTGGGTCATTTTACAGGTAAAATTCAGTTTTATTGTATCTTGAGCTGTCAAACTTATATACATATTATATACATACTTACATACATACTTATATACATATGTGAATGTTTGATATGCCCCTGTGATAAGAGATGAATTGAACAGTAGCTTTTGTTTACTGTTTGACTGCTGCAATTTTAGTATCACGCTGCCTCATCTGCTGCTACATGAATTTATGCAGTCCTCTCCCAGGTGCTCTTACTAAATACTTAAACTAGTTTAACAAGTTGAACGTGACTCAGTAAAGAAACTACTTGTGCTTTTAGCACTTAACTGGCAGAATAAATGTCTGGGTTGTGTTTGCCTCGCAACACTTCCTCGCTGGTGATTAATGACCTGTTGTTCTGTGCTGGGAGAGAGAGGGAGAGAAAAATGCCCCATGCCCGAGCGCTCGGCCGGCCCATCGCCGGCAGAGAGACGCACTTCACTAATGAGTCCATTACACCACTTCCATTTCATCCAAATGTCATTCTTAAGGCAGCGTCTGCTCTGACCGCAGCTGCTCATTACACATATTCATTTGGACGTCGCCCGCTATCCACCCAAACGTACATGTTGGCCGTACAGATGTGCTGTGATTAAAAATAAAGCAGCGATCAATATGTTATAGCGGTTAGAAAATAGTGGGTTGGTTTGAATTGAAATGCTTCTGCAGACTTCAGAAATGGATCTGTGAAACGTTACAGCTGTATCACTGAACTCAATCTTAACAGCACCGGAAAGCACTTTACCTGAATCACAATGACTCCATGGACATGAGGAGATGTGTGGTCCAATCCAGAGCCTCGTGCTGTAGTCACCAGAACCACAGATGAGCAGCAGTTTAACTGACATGAGAATGAGCCCCTCATCGTGAAGACCTCTGTCCCACCTCACCCAAATCTTCTGCCCCCTCTGCTCACCTGGATGGGCGGAACCGCTCTCTTCAGTTCCCTTATGAATCAGACTGGCTGACAGAGTGTGGTCAGTGGACGTTCCCCTCCAGTGAAGGTTAATTATATTGCAGCATGCAGGTCTCCAGCCAGCAGAAATGCAGAAATCCACTCACTGTAGAGAGGCAATCAATTGCTAATGCTAAAGCAGAAAATCCTCAGTCCGGGGAATCTGGCGGCTTAAACTGAGTGCCCCCCCCACACAGAAATGTACTCTTTAGATACACAATGAGCAGAGACGAGCAGAGCAAGGTGAATTCGCTCAGGGACGACTATTACTGGAAAAGTGGCTGCTGGATAGTGTTTAAGTTTAATGGCTTTTCTGGAAGGTATTTGCTGCTGGGTTTTACTGCTGCCACCTGTTATCCGATTTTACTGCCACGTTCAGCTGTATAAGATTCTGTGAGAGCCTGTTACTACTGCAGCATTGTGCAGTTAATGCCATCATCTGTGTCATGTGTACAAAGCTCTGTCACAATGTACAGTAAAATAAAGATAACATTTAAAGGGTTTATACAGATATGTCAGTGTGGGTGTGTATGGGCAGAAGTCTAATTGTAAACAGTGAGAATCTTGCATGAGATGTGTGTGTGTTTAAACAGCCAGAGACAGTTTCACCTTGAACTATAACAAGTGCAGCGTTAGCAGCCATCAAGCACCTGTAGAGACAGTCCTTCACATGATGTTTCCTCCTACAAAACACGTCTCTCTCTCTGAAGACAGAACCTCTTCATCTGTGCTGACAGGCTGGAAGTTAAAGTGTCACTTTGCTTTGTTCAGGCCTTTAGCTCATCCTTATAACTTTCAAGTCATTAGAAAGCAATTGCAATATTGATATCATTTAGAAGTTTGTTTTCTTTCACTTAAATCTTTCTCAGAATCAATAGCACTGTCACAGTGATTTTAACACTCAGCGCTGTGTTACATAACAGCATTAGGCAGTAATTGTATCTGCTCTTGCATTATAAGTTCAGTAGTTTTCTCTCAAAATCTGGAGAACTGCCTAGCATTACAGAGTTTGTTGCAATGCATTCTGGGAATGCTTTTTTGGTGAACTGCATACAATGCTACCTTAGAACTTGGTTAAGACGGTGTATCTTAACAGACTGCATAAATTAAGTTGCTTTTAGAACATTGTTGCACCAGGAGCCTGACTGTGACGCCTCAGAAACAGTCGCTTTAGGCTCTCTGGGTTTTGTCACTCTTACTTTTATGTGTGGATTTTAAAGTTTCAATTTGGATTTTTCTTCATGTGTCAAACTAGAACATCCATCTGGTAGCTAAATGGCTGGGAACTCTAGAGAAAAAACTGGAACAGCTCGGGGAGGGCAGCCACCAGGACTTCAGGGTCTTCATCAGTGCAGAACCCTCCTCCTCACCCGAGGGTCACATCATTCCACAGGGCATCCTGGAGAACTCCATAAAAATCACCAATGAACCACCCATGGGCATGCATGCCAACCTACACAAAGCCCTGGACAACTTCAGTCAGGTACAGTGGGCCACACACCTTCACAGCTGACCTGCACTGATGGTCTTCTGTCATCATGGCATATGAGGACCTCACAAGCACAAATCACAGCCATGAGCTGCATCCCAATGAGCTTCAGATAAATGTGTTCTGTGAGGTTCTCTGTGTCTGTTAATGTGTTCTGTGAGATTTCTTGTGTCCGTTAATGTGTTCTGTGAGGTTCCATGTGTGTTTATGTGTTCTGTGAGGTTCCCTGTGTCTGTTTATGTGTTCTGTGAGGTTCTTTTCATGAGTTTGTTTATTGTGAAAGAACCTCGAGAGCAAGCGAGTCTGTTTTTGGCACCGCTGCATTTCTAGCGCTAATTAAAATTCTGCATGTCTTATCGACGACCCTGAATCCGTGGCATGATTTCCAGCTCACTCTAGGCCAATTTAGTGCTTGGAGTGCTGATGCGCATCTGCCAGATAAATGCTGGAGCAGCACAGCAGTAGCTTTCTAGAAAGAACAGCTTTCCAGTCATGCTCACGCGTAAGAGTAAATCAATGGCAGAGAAAATGCCCTAAACAGCTCTCAAGTTCTACTAAGTAGATGTAATCCAGAAAATGACAGATGCCTTCATACTGACCTTATCAGTGAAGAGATAGTCAATTCTGCCTCTGGAGCCCTTCAGCTGGAGGGCTAACTGAATGCTTCACTTTTAATGATTTGCTTGAGTGTGTCTAACAGTGAAATATTGCTGTGGTGATACAGTATTCATAAACCGTAACTCAAAACACACACACAGGGCTTTTTCAATATTTACATAAAATTAGCATCACGCCGGCCTTGCGTTTGTGAGGCATCAGCTGTGGTGCCGTGATGTGTGCCGAGTCCATCGGCGTTATGTGCAGAATTCTAATACCCCTGCATCTTCAGCAACACCTCCACTATTAAAGCTTATTAAGTCAGCAGCACAGGGTCCAGCAAATAAGGGTCCCATCGCTGGTGACATATTCATAAGCACAGGATGTTTGTTCAGCAGCGTTATTGGATTGCTTCTACAAATATATGAATCCCCTGAGATCAAAATGCCATTTGGCTCACAGCCCCCTACACTCGCTGAAGTCATCTGAAATAATGAGGCCGAGGATGAAAGCTCTGACAAGCGGTGACAATTAAAAATGTATTTCATCTCCCAAATTTATTGAAAATCTCGTCACCCTTTTGTCTGTCCTAATGCCTCACGTCCACGGGGAACTGTAACAAGAGAACGACAGCAGGGACGGCAAAGGTTTTCACTTTCAGAGCTTTTCCTTTGTTGTAAAGTAAGAAGTTGTTGGTGGAATGTGACGCGTGTTTGAATGTGTCCCCGTTGACAGAATACCCTGGAGATGTGCGCAAGAGAGACCGAATTCAAAAGCATTCTCTTCGCCCTCTGTTATTTCCATGCTGTGGTGGCAGAGAGGAGGAAATTTGGCCCTCAGGGCTGGAACAGGAGTTACCCGTTCAACACAGGAGACCTGACCATCTCTGTTAGTGTGCTCTACAACTACCTGGAGGCCAACAGCAAGGTGAGGAAGATGAGTATGAAGAACAGAATGAGATGTTTGTGTGTTATTTGATTGTGTTCATCAAAACACAGTGATGTTATAGATATCATGAGAAACATTCTCATTTAAATGTTTTTCTAATGTTTAAAAACCAACATATAAAACTGCTTCTAGAGAAACATGTATCCGTGAGTAATTATCGTCCTGTTGACCTTATAATTACTGAGATAAAGCCCTTGTGACACTTTTATGATGGAGCTGAGAGAGAGTTTAATGCGTCACTGACATATGCTGGAGAGACTCTGGGTTTAAAGCGTTAAATTACCTCCACCTACCTCACAACCTGCTCAAATTCATATTTATGCCCTTCATTACACACAGACATTAAGCTTTACTTTCTGCGTTTATGGCAAAAACTCAATACAAAGAGCTACAGACTGAGATTAGTTTCTCATTGTGTTCTTGGAGGGCAGCGGAGCAGTACACACGTTTCAATGGCTGAGAATCAGCACACTGTAAAACTGAGTTCATAAACAGTTATACATGCAAGGAGCACAAGACCAGTGTTCTCAGTCCCTGAACACTGACAGCTGAACAAACACATCTGTGCTGTACACATACAGTAAACATCTGACTATTATACTTACATACTACATCATATGTGCTTAACCTGATATGAGCTCCTCAAAACCTGGTGATTCATGTTTTTCAGCATGATGTAAGAATGTCTGACCTTTTGTGCAAACAAATCAGCATAATAGCTCAATAATATAATTGCATTTAAATTTATATGCAATGTAATTTATTAAAAAATATGCAGTAGATGTTGTGTGTGATGAGAGTATCAGGGCTGTGATGTGAGGCTGCAGTACCTGTGTGGTTATTAAACAGGTCTGTTAACTGCGTTTCAGGTGCCGTATGATGACTTGCGCTATCTCTTCGGGGAGATCATGTATGGGGGTCACATCACAGACGACTGGGACCGCAGACTCTGTCGCACGTATCTGGAGGAGTTCATCCAGCCGGAGATGATGGAGGGAGAGCTGTGTCTGGCCCCCGGCTTCCCCCTGCCAGGAAACATGGATTACAGCGGCTATCATCAGGTGCCTTACAGGACCTGTGCCTGGGTTTCATTCTCAGCTTGTGTTTCTTGTGACTCACCATCAGGTTTTATGGCTTTTTATGACTGAACTGCAGCTACATATTTTTGTGGCTTCCCATTATTTCCTTTAAGGTAACTTTAACTTTATAAGTATGTGTATGGCACTGACAGCAGAAAGCTACATGCTAGGTTTTATCTTTAGATCTTTGAGCTTCATATTTGTGTTTGAGAAACGTGTGTGTAAATGTGTGAAAGTAGTCAAAATGCCTGCAGTGGTCCTGAGGCAATAAAAGAACAGTCTCTCTCTGTCTCTGTTTCTCTCTCTCAACCATCTGTGTTCTTTTTAACCAGACAGCTCCAGCATTACGGCTCTTGCTAACAGAGCACACTGTAAACTTAGGGCCCAGTGGAATCAGTCGGTGCTCATTTGTGTTTAATGTGTCCCACACTTGTTTATGTGCACAGAGTCTAATGACATCCAGGAGTCATTGTAGTTCCTCAGGTTTATGAGAAGATGTTGTTTGCCTGTTTTATTCCAGCTCCAGGACTCATCAGACTCTCTGCTTGTTCTGTGGATGTGTTTCAGTATATAGATGATGCTCTTCCGGCCGAGTCTCCGTACCTGTACGGCCTTCATCCCAACGCAGAGATTGGCTTCCTCACGCAGACGTCAGAGAAACTCTTCCGCACCGTCCTGGAGATGCAGCCCAGAGACGGGGGCTCCGGGGAGGGTACAGGCAGCTCACGCGACGAGAAGGTCTCACACACACACGCACACACACGGCTCATTGATGCTCACTGCAGCTTAAAGCACTTTACCAGCTCTGCAGTATTTATATTACTTGCTTCAATCCTAATTAACAAACCTGACTGTAACTTAATTAAACTAATCTTCAAGATCTTCACAGCTGCGTTTGGTTAGGGCTGGAGCTAAATTCTGCAGTGGCCCTCCCAGATCGGGAATGGGCCGCCTGTCTGTACTAGAACCCACTTTAAAGAGCATCTGACTGAAGTTCTGAGTGTTAATCTAAGCTCATGACCTGCAGAGATTGAGCTCTGTGTGGATCTGCAGTCCTGTGAAACCGAACACTGTCATGTTTAGAGAGAGAGAGATCCTCTGACATACACATGAGATACAGGAGGTGTGGGAATCTGCTGCTTTGCACTATGACAGCTGACCTTTTTAAGTTAAGAGATTGGGTTTGTAAGCAATGACCGTTCTGCATTAATCCAATCCTGTAAGTGACAGAGACACAGATCTGCTGAGAGGGTCGTGATGAAAGAGACACAACTTCTGTCTCACCACAGCTGCTTTTAGGACAGTTAGGATGTTAGATTTCCTGTCTTGTAAAGCCGTGTGTGTGTGTGTGTGTGTAGGTAAAAGCTGTGCTGGATGAGGTTGTTGAGAAGCTTCCAGAAGAGTTTAACATGGCAGAGCTGATGGGGAAGGTGGAGGACAGGACGCCGTACATCGTGGTGGCGCTGCAGGAGTGTGAGAGGATGAACATCCTGACGCAGGAGATCAAACGCTCTTTAAAGGAGCTCAATCTGGGCTTGAAGGTCAGAACTTTCACTCACACATATAAACATCAAACTGTTAGTTTTACTGTTATTCTCCATCGCTTTCCTCTTAAACGTTGGGGCGCTGCGCGTGTGCTGATCTCATCGCCGCGCCGCATGCAGGTCGCATGCAGGCTGAAATGTGTGGCACGTTATTGAAGCTGATATGAAGAGTTTTTGCTGTAGCTGGTGGCGTGACGGCAGCAGCAGAAATGAAAGCAGCCGTGTGACTGTGCGGCTCTTTAAAAACTGTTTGTACTGCGTTACACCTTTAGTTGATGTTCTGAACCAGTAACTCATGAATGTTCTTTACAGCCGCTGGAGAGAGAGTTAAAGTGTCAGGCAACTGCTTAACATTTATAATCTGAACACTGTATCAAATTCTGAGTTTATTGACTCTTGACAAATGTGTTGTTTTTGAAGATCCAAGGTTTATACAGTGATTTAACGCAGTGAATTAATGCAGTGATTTTAACACCTCATCCTATTATCTGACAGGGGGAACTCACAATGACCAATGACATGGACAATTTACAAAATGCCATTTATCTGGATCAAGTGCCAGACTCCTGGACCAAGCGTGCCTATCCCTCCATGTCTGGTCTGGCCATCTGGTTTACCGACCTCCTGAACCGCATCAGAGAGCTGGAGAGCTGGACCTCTGACTTCAGTCTGCCCTCTGTTGTTTGGCTGGCCGGCTTCTTCAACCCTCAGTCGTTCCTCACAGCCATCATGCAGTCCACGGCCCGTCGCAACGAGTGGCCGCTGGACAAAATGTGTCTGCAGTGTGACGTTACCAAGAAGAACCGTGAGGACTTCAGCTCTCCGCCGAGGGAGGGGGCTTATATCCACGGACTCTTCATGGAGGGAGCAAGATGGGACGCGCAGGTAACTGTTCTTCTTCAGAGCTCACCGGCACGCTTGCGTCTGCATAAATCAGTCTGCAGCATTGTCAAAATTACAAGATGCAAGAAATGATACAAGCATGACAACAAAACATGCTGAAAAACTTTAAAGACTGATCAGAGCTTATTGATGCATTTGTTTATCAAACAGCATTTTGCTAAATTGGGAGAGAAAAATAAGAGGACAAATAATCAAAATATATTAAAAGGTCCTGCATTTCCTAAGTTTCCCTCAAGCTAAATACTTTGAGTGACTCTGACCAAGAGACATGTGATGCATGTGATGCATGTTACCTCTGGTAAGACTAATGAATGTAAATGAATGCAGCTGTTTTAATTACACACTAGCCACAGGAAGAGTTGAATCACTCACATACATATTTTAGATGGACTTTTAGCCTTTGGGAAAAGCTATTCCACAGCTTATCCAGGTGTGAAGCACATATAGCGTCTGTACCTCAGATCCAGCTGCGCACAGCAGGTCCACAGCAGAGATTTATCACAACCACATTTATATCAATCACATTTTTAATGTGTTGAGAAAACATTAAAAACAGAGGAACAGACCTAGAAATCTCACAATTCCTCATGATGTCAGATAGTTATTTAGCTTCCAGAATTTGTAAATTTGGAAACTCCAAGAGATTATTTTAGTGCAGCTTTTAAGGTGATGCACTTTGAGTCTTAAAGACTCGAGCAGATCTGACAAGAAATCATCAGACTCTGAGGTTTAGGCTTGTTTACCAGAGTAACAGATTTACTCCAACATCCAAGGCCATATTTGTACGTTGTTGATGATTTGCTGAATGAACACTAACCAGTAGCTTCATATTATAGAAGGTTTAGGTGTTAAGAAGATCTGTCAGTATTTTAAAACAGGATGGTTTTATTGTTGCCATGAGACTAGAGAGCTAGTTTGAGCTGAAAACAGAAGCGTGTCCCTCTGTGAACGACTGCAATGTCAACATTATTTGCATTTGCTCCTTTAGTGCTTTGCAAAGTTTAAGTTTTGTCTGTCATCTGTGGAGCAGAAGAGGATTAATTAGCCGTCTATAAGAAACAGCCCCACAAGCCGAGTTAAACTGCAGTTTCTTGTTAAGAAAGCTCTAGCTTACAGCCAAAAAACTGCTAGTTTCATTAAAAAACGTTTGCAAAAAAATACAATTGACTAAAGTCAGTTTTCTGGATTGCATGCACACAGAAGTCTCTGAAATACATGAAAATAACTGATAAGATTCATTAACATTATAAAACAAACAAGTGTGATGTTCAGGGTCTAGCCTGCTGTTGCAGTGACCAAACGTGGTGTTCATGTGTGTTCAATATCTGCTGCAGGCTGGAATAATGGTGGACGCTCGTCTGAAGGAGCTGACGCCAGCGATGCCTGTGATATTCATCAAAGCCATACCGGTGGAGAAACAGGAAACTAAGAACATGTACCAGTGTCCAGTCTACAAGACCAGACAGCGAGGACCCACTTATGTCTGGACCTTTAATCTAAAAACCAAAGAGAAATCATCTAAATGGACCCTGGCAGGAGTAGCTCTGCTCCTGCAAATATAGAGAACATTTATTCTCTGTTATATTAAATAGATTTTAATCTCCAGTAGATATTAAAAGTTTGCCAAGTTCCTAACAAGTTGCCAAGTTTAAGTCAAATGGTTTGATAAACAGTTTGTGCCATGCAGTTAAATTAAAAAGCACTTTGCAAAACATTATTGTTCCTGTTTGATGTTTGTTCAGTTCAGTCTGACGTTTCTGGATTTGACACTTTTTCTTCTGCTTTTCTCTCTAAGTTCTGAGTTTTAAAAGGAAAGAGTTTAAAAAATTTCTGTTCTTCAGTATCACAGTTGATCCCGAGGAGCTGTGTCTGTGTGAGGCGTGTAAACACTCAGCACAGTGTTTCTGTGACTCCACAGCGGCACAGATGAGTCTCGCGGGTCACGTCTGTCTGTTATTGAGAAACTTAACAACACACACAGAGACTGAGCTGTGAAACACAGGGCCACAGGAAAACTGAATATGTGGAGAAAAGCAATAAATCTACCAAAAATCCAATTACAGAAGAGCAGGAAATGTTGTTTTCTGTGTGTACATTCATTTCTCTGGTGTACTGTACGTGATACGGCACTTATGTTTAAGAAATATATATGAAATTTACAGTCAAGAGTTTGAGGACGTTTACTCATTTTTATTATGTTAGAATAATAGTAACATAAAACCAAAATGTTGTGACCAAAATTATTAAATCAATATTATAGTTTCTTCAGTCATTTATTTCACAGGCAGAGAACAGCTGTAAACAGTCAGGTTTCCTCTTTCTCTTATAAAGTGTTTGTGTATAAGAGGGTTTATTGTGTTTGTTTTTCCCCACATCCTGCAACACAGAAAGCTGAAATATTTCAAATGCATGTATAACTTCTAAATGCACAGATATTAAAATATATGTGCCACTGTCGTTTCCACACCTACATACACATAACACACATTTCTTAAAACTGGTGTTTTTATAGATGTAATGAGTGCAGCAGAACTGCTGTTAAATGTGTGTAAAGACATTTGCTGTTAAACTTTTGCAGCTAAATGAAGTTCCTGAGCACAGAGATCAGTGCAGCTGCCTATAATTAAATGAAGCATAAATGAGAGAAAAGCAATGAATCCAGTTAATCATGATAAAACAGCATCAGAGCTGCTGGAAAATCAATGTCTCTAGCTTCACTTTCTGCTAGTGGTTTTGCTAATATTAAATCATACAGTAGTTTTCATGTCTCATGAGTAACAACATTTTAGTTTAGTTCTGAATCATTTACCGTTTGACAACTGGAATATTTGACTTTATAAATGAAAGAAACAACAAAGATTGTCCAGTAGAGAGAAGAGAAAAAGACGGAGGCCAAATTCCTTTTTATTTGTGGGTCAGAAATTGGTTCTGTGCATGAAACAATAATGAGTTTCAGCAGCAACGCTGTCGACTGAGATCAGTATTTACACACTGCCGTCCTCCAGCACGCGTGAGAACACAGGCTTCATAACTGTCTGTTCCTCCCCTGCGTCCTGCAGTCACAGCCCTCGTTCAGAGGCCAAACGCAGGCTGACTATTCATATTTTATTTCACACAGACCGTGTTTGTGCTGCCGGGCAGCAGTGGGCAAAGTGTCGGGCTGAGGCAGAAATCTATCAGACTCCTGCTCTGAATTTAAAGAAGCTTTAATCATTTTCCAAGAGAAACGTTGGTTGCTAGGCTACAGGTCAGTCGTGAGGAGTGACTTACGCGAGCGCTAGCAATGCGCAGTATATGTAATATTAAAACCGGCTGTATGCTAATTTCCCCAGAACTGTAACATACCTTCACCTTCTGGAAATACGGATATCTGAGACGAGCACAAACTAAATGTAATGAAACTGCTTGGAGCCATTTCAGTTTTTCTACACACTTTAAAAACGCAGCATTGTCTGTATTTTTTTAATGTGCTCTGTGGTTATATTAAGATTTATGTGTGTGTGTTCAGCTTTAATGGGTCTTTATAAGAACAACAGAATGTGTTTTCAGTGTCACACCGGCAAAACCGAGCAGCAAAAGCTCTACTGTCCATTTTCAAACAATGCATTTTTAAAAAAGCAATTTTCATCTGTAATGGACTAAACGCTTTCTCCCGTCCTCATCAATTCTGACAGACAGAAAATAAATAATACATTATGTTCCAAATTCCTGCAGACAGCCTCATACCCCAACCTGGCCAGGATAAAAATTTAACACAAAGCATTGGATGCATTTCCACTGAACAAGACATTCCTCTCAGAAGTGAAGCACTCGTCATTATTTTATATGGACCAGCGTTCAGCAGCAGCAGCAGCCATTTGCACACAGGAAAAGCTTCATCTTCTGCTTCTGCTTCCACTGCGACGCTTGAATCTGCAACTCAGACTCCATTTCATTTAACTCATATATTCCATCTAAATGCTGATGGGGATGTGACAGGAATACAGGCAGGAACTGAGTCCGTCTGACACCTAAATCTTTAGCAAATAAGGAATGTAAATTCAAAAGGTTTTGTTTGTGTGTGAGAATTGCATTTTCACCCCTGAAGTTCAATGAATTTTAAGAAGGTTTTGGCTGGTATACAGGCAGCAGGTATTAATTCACATGTCCAAAAAAAAAAGCCAATATATCGCCTATGTTTTGCTGGCATGTTTGATTGGTTAGCCTTCAGACAGTCTGGCATTTCCTTCCCTGCGTGAGAGCGCTACTGCTAAGACACGACAATTTGTCCTGCTGCTCTGATTTTTAGGTGTAATTGCTTTCGTTTTACTCTGAGACTCACACAAGCGTTTCCAAAGTTAAAGTGTGGCATGATTTATAAATATACTGTATAAACGAAAAGCATTTAAAAATGAATAACTGCTCTACTGAAACGTTTAAGGATGGCAAATACTGTGGCAGTACATTTAAGAGGAGGGCAAATGATTTAAGCAAATCTTTAAAAAGCAACGCTGTGCTACTGTAAAAGGAAAGATTTTCTTCTGATTGTATGAACAGTACAGTAACACTTTATTATTATGTGGGGGTTTAATAAAGACTGAATTTCTCTTACAAATAAGCCAGAGTGAAAACATTTACTTTGCACACTAACCTTCATAACAGATTGTTTTAAAACAACATTTTGAGATATTAAAATAATGTTTCAAAGTTTGTATTAATATTTTTGGAACATTGTTTTTCTTTTGTTGTCTACAGTGTTGGTCTTTGAAATGATGACCTAAACATGAGATTACATTCAGTTAACATGAATCATAAATTTGATCACAGCTGTAAAAATGTGATTAATTGAAACACAAGATAATAAAAATTGTGTAAAATAAACAGTTTTCTTAAAAAAAGTTCATGAATACATTTTGGTTCTATGTAACACAATTTATGTTGTAATATTCCTCATTGTAAATCTATAGTTTGGTACTTTTGACATATTTCTTCTATGTTGATTTTTCTCATAGACAATAATTGTAATGTTTGTGTTATTTGAGTGAATTCCAGAGAAAAAGGTAAAACAAAAATGTTTGCAGTTTTTTGTGTTTTTTTCAGGCACTGAAATACTTTCTCACATGAATTTTCATGTTTAGAAAAATAATAAGGACGGTTTATTTGAAGCTACTACAACAAGCATAATACTGTATAATCATTTATCTTGAGTCACTGCAACACAGTCTACAGCCTGATATCAACAGTTTCTTACAGTCATTTTTTCAACAACATTCACCTGAATCTCATCCTACAAACACATTTAAAGACACACATACAGAATCATATTATTTAACTGGTCCAACACTGGTTAGTGGGTCTATAAGTCTGAACTCTTAAATCTCTCTAAAAAGAAACTACAATAATACAAATGCCAACCAGGACAGACGTGTTCATTTACTGCGGCTTAAAGAGCGTATTTACAATCAATTCTGCAAAATAACTGGCCATGAATTTAAGAACAAACCGATATGTGCTAGCCATCACCAACCAAACAAATGAACGAAACAAAACACAACTTTTACTAGATTGTGCTTTTTAACCCACAAAACCACTTCGTTGTTGAAATGGAACGTTCTGTAGAGGCACCAACAGAAGTGTGAATATAACAACCTCTAAAGCTATAGACTAGGACTGGAAGTATAAACAGTTATTGTATTTATATATATATATATGTATATAAAGTTCTACACTTCTGCTCCATGTCCGTACCTTTCATCATACGTTCTTTCAGGTCTTCTGGTGACATTGTTCAGTCTCTGCGGATCACCATGCAAAGCCCTTATGAAACGTCCGTATCTGTGATCTACACACACACGTCTCAGTGATAATTATAGAGTAGCTGGTGCTGAGTCAGTAACTGAGCAGCTGCTCGTGTGTGAGATCAGTGCTGGTTCCCCTCAGCTTCTGTGTCACACAGTTACTTCGGTCTTGCTGCCGGTGCGGTAATGATGATGGTGTTGCTGAGGAACATAGTGGAGCTGCTCCACCGTCTGCGTGCGGCGCGAGGCGAAGGCCTGTCTCTTGGAGGTCGTTTGGTTCTGGTTCTGACTGACGGTTGAAGTGTTCTGTGTGCTGTTGTTGGAGGCACTGGGATGGGAATGCATTTTTGTCATCTTGTAGCGGTCCAGGAGGGGTGTGGTGGGCATGAACACATCCGTTTGGGATATGGCTCTCGACATGGACTTCTCGCTGTGGAACCCGGAGCGCTTGATGGACATCATCTTCTCGGGGGAGATCAGCGGATCTTGGGAGTAGAGGCGGTCCTGCGAATGGAGGCGTTCCTGAGAGTGGAGGCGTTCCTGTGACAACATCATGCGGTCCTGCGAGTGGAGGCGGTCCTGGGAATAGTGGCGGTCGTGCGAGTGGAGACGGTCCTGGGAAATCAGCCGCTCGTGGGAGCGCAGGCGCTCGGCGGAGAGCAGCTGCTCGTCGGAGAGGATACGGCTGCCGTAGGGGGGCATGGCGTAGGGCGACACGGGGAAGTCGTGGGGGTGATCGTGTTCGGGGGACAGCACGCGGTCCTGGGACATGGCTCTCTGGACTCTGCGCGGCCGCTGGCGGCTGGATTGCTGTGACTGCTGCTGGCCGCTCTGAGGCTCCTGGTTCATCTTTATCATGTGCAGAGGAAGAGTCCCTCGTGCCGCCAGGTCTGGGAGATGCCGCTTTCTGCTGTAGTATTCATCCACATCCTTATCCGCTGTGTGAACACAAGCAGAGCAGCATCAGTCAAACACACTGTTCACCTCTTTAAATACATTCAGGGTTCTGCTGTGCAGAAGCTAAAATGTTTTTGTTTACAGCTGATTTGTGTTTTTCCTGTTTGGCATTTGTTGTATGGAACTCCACATCTACTAAACCAGTCATTTTTAATAAACAGAATCACATCCTGTTGTGTGTTTTTCTTGAATTGCTTGAATATTGTGATTCAGGATTATAAACTGCTGTAAATAAATCAGTGCATCAACAGTTCATTCACTAAACAAACGCTGTTACTGTACATCTCATCAATCGTCTTCAATGGGCAAAGAATTTAATCTTACAAGTTATTTAAAACATTTCAGTCGCAGGGCTTCAGAATAAATCAAACAAAACTGCTTTAAAACTATTTTAGTTTTATAAAGAAAGACATTAAATAGGAGATTAAATAAAATGACAAGACAAGAACATTTTTTTTTCATCAATTCACCTTTAACCTAAACCAAAATATCATACAGGTTTATAATGAATGTTGGATGAGTTGTTCCTTCAGGGCTTTAATAAAACTGATAATAAAATGAATATCAGAGACTTTCGTTTGTAAGATGTGTGAGAACTTCAGGACACAAACACTGGAGTGATAGGACAGATCTTCACTGATAAATTCATTCTGTTGAATCTCAGTCACACATGATAGATTTCTCCACACGCTCACAGCCAAAGACACTAAAGCAGCAATTCGAACGAAATATCAGCCACAAATGTTTCTACAATTGAAAATGAATCAAATACCCGTGATGAGACCCTGCAGGAGGCGAGTGAAATACTGCACAATACTTCAGAGGTACGTCATGTTTGTGGGACATCAGGAGCGCGTCTCTGGAGGGGATTAGATCCAGTTTGTTAGGAGATAAAAGAGCTTCATTTATCCCTCGCTCAGTGTGAGGATGAACAGAGTGTTATTTGGGGAAATTAATGACATATAATCTGTTTATGGCGATTAAAGATTAAATTAATCTTTCTTTAAAGAAAGTCTCCTTTTGATGGTTTGTGGATATTAACAAAATAAGCGTGTGAAATAAATGAGCGTTTGGAATGTTATTAATAGCTGAAAATCCATCACACTGAAACAGGAGCGTCTGCATCCAGTCAGATCTGTGAGTGCAAAGCATCACTGAAGTACAAAGGAAACAGCAGGAGCCTGTCGGATATTCCCTACAACAAATAACTCACTTCACAGACGTGTCTGAGGTGCTGCCGCAGGATGGTTTTAAGAGGGTCTGCTGGCATGAATAGTTTATTGTGTGACTGCATGTTTTCACCGGTGGACGTTTAACAAATGCAGAAGAGTTGCAGAAGAGCAGAAGATGAGCAGAAGAGCAGAGGGTAAGTAGAAGAGCAGAAGATGAGCAGAAGATGAGAAGATCTACACTCCTCATACAATTACACAAACCCTAGAGAAGATTATTCCACTCAGAGAACAGCGCGAGTCAAAGATTACACAGCAAAAGAACCCATCACTAACAGAATCAATACAACACGCCTGTGACAGCAGGAAACTTCATTGTTACCAGTTTCAGAATAAAATGCTAGGAGTAAGTCAGAAACGACACACTGGTGCAAACTTTCACACAGGCTGTTAAACGCCTCCTAGCTGCCATCATATAAGGCCAAGCCCACTTGATGGAAATTTCACTTCTTCACTCAGCCTGTCACACATTTAAATGTTGGAGCATCTGACCAAGAACGTCACGTGAGTTTTAGCGACAGAAGGGAGGACAGGAAGACCAGCACATACTTAGTCTCTTGAGTGAGGAGTATTTGTTGAGGTCAGCTTTGACGGCAGACTCGTATGAAGGGGGGAGTTGAGACAGACTCTGGAAGGAGCGAGAGAAGGACAGATCGTACGGCTCGGTCTGTGAGGTGAGGACGCTGTTCATCCGGGTGCTTTCTGCAGACGACACAAAACAAAGATCTAATCTGAGCCAAGTCAAAGTCATGCATTCAAACAGCTCCATTACACAACGGATTTGTTTGAGATCACAGCTGGGTCTCAGAAATTTCTGTTTCAAAGGGGTCATATCATTTATTATGGTTAAAACTGAGGTGTTGTATGTTTATATGCACTGGTAAAATACCAGCTCAACCACTGGTGTGATGTGGGGGCAGGGACTGTGTATCTCACTGACCAACAGAAAACACAGGTGAGTGTCTAGGGAATTGTTTTAAAACCTAGAATCATTTTTTGTGTTACTGTTAGTGATGCTAAATGCAGAAATTACAGCTTTCCCTGAGGTAAAACTTATGATGTCAGTAAACAACATATTTTACATCTGTCTTATTTTCTTACCTCACCTTGAGTGGGCGGGTCAAGTTTGTGATCATGCGATGTGGGTGGGGCTAAGTGATGACACGCTGGTGTGACATCACAAAGCTGTAGAAGTCATTTTGCTGCTTCATGAAGCTAAACTAAAGTTGGTGTTTTGCAGCCTAAATGTTACATTCTGCATATTTATCAAGTTTTTATCTCAAAGGAAGGAGAGATTTGATTCATGATATGACCCCTGTAATGTATTTGCACACATGTTTGTGAGTGATGTCAGAACACTGGACAGGGACGTTTGTACACGAGTTTACTGGCTATAATGGAAAAGCATCACATGTCACAGTGGCTGCGTCATGCCTTGACCAATCACATATCAGTCTCATTGATAATGGAGGACCCTGGTTTGGAGTGATGTAATGTGGGGATCAGGCCCCTCATGCCCGACACGCCGGCCTGAGCAAGAAATACGAAGGACAAACAACGTTTACACAACAGCAGTTACTCTGTTTTGCACTTGTGTGGTTCATGCCATGCGGTTTATCTGTGGTGTGATGTGAAAACATTCATCTTCACTGAGGGCAAGAGGAGGAACAGAAAAGAGAGAAAATCAGTTCTGGCTGTGAATTTAACTTACCGTGTCTCAGAGATCTGTGAGCTGGTCAATTCAAGGAAAAACAAACGCAGTTCAATAACATCAGTGTATGTAAATATGACTGAGAGCACAGAGACACCAGAGATTGTGCTGGGAAACAAAGCTCTGCTCACACACTACAAGATCTAGACATGAGCTAAACCTGCTTCAGACCACACAGAGAAATATGTGTGTGCTACATAAGTCATTATACACACAGAGAAACCATCTATCTATCTCTCATCCTGCTCAACTCCAGTCAGACTGAAGTGCTTCACCAGAGATTTAATCAGTGTTAACAAACTATTGAATAATATTCCAGCCCCCACACTGGAAAACCAGCATCTGGAGATGAATATAGATCACTTCAGTCACTGCATCACTGCATCACTGCATCACTGCAACCCAACCTGTTTCTTAAACTCTCACACTGTCTCTGAGCTGATGTTTCAGTAGAATGTAATTTTAACCTCACAAGATGCTAGTGCAACAATCAGAATTACTAAACTAATCCAATGTAATCAATTAACCTTATACAATTCATAGCTGCTGCCACATGTGATAAATGTCATGATGTTATATATGATTTCATTTAATTTAACAACTTTAAACATGTTGCATCACAGCTTTTCCAGAAACCACAGTTTAATTGTGATGATGATGATGTAGTTTAGACACCTCACAGAAACATCACAGCAACATCACAACAGCGCCTGATGCTAGCAGTTCCTGCTTTAAGATAATGTCAGAGTCAGACGTTTGTATGGAGAGTCCTTTAAAACAGACAGGGTAAAACAAGCACTTTGAAGAACTGGCCACAGAGACTATTAAAGACCTCATTTCAGGTCTCCAAAATATAATCTGACAGTTTGAGTGTCAGGCGTATAAGCTTTGACATGTCAGAGTGGCCCAGAACAGCCCAATAATTCACAGCATGTCTTTGTCACATCTTATGCTGGTGTTTTCTCCAGAACATTACCTCAAACCCACAGTTCTCAGGGTGATGATTAAAATAGACGTTGCCGCTGATGTGTGTAAGAGAACAATCACCATTGCAGCCATGTGATCGCTAACTAACCGCTGGAAGCCTCAGTTACTCTACAGACTAACTCCAGTGACCGTGTGCTGGTAAATGAAGAACAGGGTTCTTACCATTTTTAGGTGTTCGAGTCGGGCTACTAAGACCAAGATTGCTGTAGTTATGTTGATGGGCTCCTGCAGGAAAAGCAATGACAGGTCTGATTTGATTGCAAAATAAACATAATCATGATAGACTGTGAGCTCAAATCTCGCCCAAACGAGAGAAATGACCTTTAGCCAAAACATGAAACATTAATAGCAAAAAACAAAATGCCAACATACATTACATGGCCAAAAATGTCACACATGCGCTTTAACAGAGTCTGTAGAATGAGTGTTTATGTGAAGATCATAAACTGATGTCAGCTGGTGGCGACTGACTCACATTCACTCTAATCTCACAGGTGAGACCGGATTCAGTCTCGGGTTTGTAAAGACCAGAATAATTACTCCACGTTTTTTATAGACCCATTGAATGCACAGAGACTGCATCCCGCTGCACTGAAGAGTGTTTCTACATGTAGACTGATGACGATAATCCTGACCTCACACACCTGCTGGTAACTGGAGAAAAACAGCTGAAATAACTGAACCTGATCAGATGGAGGGAGTCCATGTGCATTCGGCCATGCAGTGTAAATAAACCACAATAACAACCAACAGAATGTAAAAAATGTGTTATTTACTAAATTAGAAGTTGCTGTCTTTGCTGCAGTAATGCGCGTGTGCATACGGTTTATACTGCATGCGACGATGTGCATTCAGCTCTGTCATCTGTCATCGAGTTACGAGACAGCAGGAATCTGCGGGCTGCGTGTTTCTGCGCTGCAGGACGTAGATGCAGTTGGCAGGAAATTGCTTTGCGATGTGACTCGCGAGGATGCAGAGACAGGCCACCGCAGCATCCAGCCACAGCGCGGCGGGCAGTGATGAACGGCGGTGATGAGCGGCGGTGATGAGCGGCGGTGATGAACGGCAGCTATTCTGAGCTGGCAGGGATGAGCTCATGAAGCGCAGTGATAAATGAGTGAATATCAGAGTCATGCTCGTCTAGATATCTGCTGTTGTGCCTGTTTAAAAATGCATTACAGTGACTAGTTTAACATCCATTTACATCTGTCAAGCAGCTGGGTGACTGAAGACCCTGTTTCCACAGAATAAAGTGGGTTGTGTTGCTCCATGCGATGTTTTTAAGCCCATGATTACAGTCCCTGCAGCTCTGCTATATACAGATTTAAAGACAGAGCGTTTTCTGTCAGACCCCGGGACCTCCACTCTGAATGAAATACAAACACTTTACAAAAACTTCCATAAATAACAAAACATTCAAAGCTAATGTATATAAATAGAATATACAGTATGTTTATAGAATAAGACATTTTTAAAGAAAACCTGTTTTATAAAAGCTGAACTGATTAATTCTTATGTCACAATTTCTGTTTTATAAGCATCACAAAATCAAAATCTTTCAGGAACTCTCTGGAACCTTTTAAGTTCCCCCTGCGGGTTGTCATAGCGACAGAAATCTGCCTTATCCTCAACCCCAAAAAGTGATGCATTAATCTAAACTTCACACACTGTGCCATTCAACAACTGCTGATTAAAACTGACAGAGTAAAAGTTAAGGAACACTTGTAAGGTCACGTGTCTCTGGTCCACTACACTCACTGCAGCACAGATGAAGTCAAACCTCAGCTCTGATTAATAAAAGCACCGTCCAGTTCAATGATGCTGCTGTAATCTGGGGACCAATTAGTTGGTTTTGAGGAGCTAGTTGATGTCTGTCTGCAGCCAGGAGCTCTGCTCTCTCAGTATACTGTCAGACTCTCTCTATCAGTATTCATGCCAATTTGGGCTCTCTCGCCCCGTGTCTCTAAGGTCATTTAGTCAACAAGAAGGGCTGCAGCCGACCGCTCCTAGCAAACCGCAGGTCTGAGAGGTTAATGACTCATTTAAACAGCTTTAGAAGATGTAGATTAATCCTGTTTGAGGTCTTTATTGGTGACTGAATGTATCTTATTCAAATATTACAGGCAATATATGAGGAAATGAAGTCACAGGTTTGTTTTGTTTGATTAATGGCAGCAGGGAAAAACCTTTTATCTCTTTAAATATGATGATTTTAATGCATGGAGAAAAATAAATCATCAAAAATAAGTGCCATCAGTGCGGTGAGTTTAATAAGGTGTTAACTTAATAAGGTGATAAATCACACACAAATGATGTTGATGTGTTTTTAAATAAAAACAGTACAGGCAGTAAACCTCAATCTCAATGCCCCCAGTAGATAAACAGTCCCTTTGCACACAGGCCTGTTTTACAGCTGATATAACGTGACAACACTCATCCCAGTATGCATAGTAATGTCCAGATGGCCCAGCAATGATTCAGTCATTTGACATTTCTGTTGCATTTTCACTAGAGACTGAAATGTATCAACGTCAACAAAGAGGGAAGCTGCTGTCGTCTTCATACCGTCCCTAAAAAGTGTTGTTCACTCATCAACAGCAGGAATGTGAGTGATGCTGTGCAGAACTGTCAGACAACAGCCCAGAAACTCCACAAACTTCTGTGTTTTATAATCATCTGTTTTAATCACCCCAGCAATTATAACAGTAACACAATTAGAGTTAAATGCAGCTGATTTAAGATGAACGCTTGATTAAGATTTTCTCTAATTGTGGAAATGAAGCTCAAATCAAATAAAACATTTACTGGGAAAAACAAGAAGCAAGGAAACAAGACCATGAGAGAAATGAGCCTCTAGTGCAGATCCCTGATGTTTGAGTCCAGCTCAGTGTTATCAGAACTAACACACACTTCCTGTCTGCAAGATGAACACAAACACACAACAGTGAGTGGAGTCAGTGAGTATTTAACATCTTACAGCGAAACCAAATACATCTGTTGTCTGAGCACATATTTTGTGTTGCAAAAAGCACCTAAAATGTCTGAGGAAAAACTCCAAAGTGACACAAAATCCAAAAGAAAAATGGATTAAAAGCAACAGCGGCGAGACTGAGACTCTGGAGCCCCGTCTGGCTCTCCGGAGAAGATGCATCTCCCACTAATGAGGGGCCCAGAGGAGACTGAGGCTGGAGGGCTTGAGAACAAGAACACCACGTCCCCCTCCAGAAGTTCAGTCTGTTTGTGCACCTGCTCTAAACGCACATCTATGGTCTTCTAGGAGCAAAGCAGCGTGTGAAGGGGAGGTCGTGAGGTTTCTCCCAACAGACCTGATGACTGTGTGAATCCAATTCATCTGCTCTTTATCTGACCAGCACAGAGCTGAAAGCGGCTGGGGTTCGTCATTTAAGCACTGACAGAAACAGTTAACATTTAATTGTGAAATGGTAAATGCCATAATATCTCCACATGTGTGGAAATTTGCCCTATTTTTTTTATTTAGGCTAATTTGTCATTTTCATTCAAGGTTAATTTTGTTTTCGCTGTAAGTTTGACACACTTTACCATAACCAGACACACACCAAAACCACACGCACACACACCATAACCAGACACACACACCATAACCACACACACACACCATAACCACACACACACACACACACACACCATAACCAGACACACACACCAWAACCACACACACACACACACACACCATAACCACACACACACACACACATAAAACTAAACAGCATGTTAGAAGAGTCTGGGACATTAAAGTACTTATCATACTTACAGAACATTTATTTGTTGCATGTTGTTTTTATTCAGGTTTTACACATGTACGTTTTAAAAACCTTTACAAAACACTTCCATTTATAACAAAGCAGAAGAAAATGACATCACATGTACAAACAGACCCTGTTTACTTGCACATACCAGGTCGGCTGCGGCAGAAGGTCTTCTTTTGCAGGGAGCGTCATAAGGTTGCCCACAAGGATAAGCACAGATTTTCCTGATGTCTTCTTTAATTAATAAGAAGTAACATCATTCAAAACTGTCTTTATCCCCGCGCTAGCATGCGTGCTCCTCTGTGTGCCGAGGCCAGAGACTCTCTGAAGCTGAAGAAATGGAGGGACAGAGACGCAAAGTCCAGGGAACAAACACACTACAGGGGTGCAGATTAACAGAAGAAGAAAGCTGGGCTTTCAATGAGAGACGTCAAAAAATAAAACTGTAACTAACCGTTTCCACAGAGCTACATGGTGAAGACTGACTTCACACAGACTTACACATCCACCACAAACACAGACAACAGGCCGGAAGAAACAGTCGACTGTATAGAATTGTCATTCCTACCATGATGACTTTGAGACCGGACCGGCCAGTGCTTTTCTCCTAGAAGACACAACCAGGCAAAGTGAAGGAGTGAGTGAGTGAGAGAGAGAAGAATGTGGCACTAATATAAGCACACTTGTTTTGTGAAGGAATGAAACATCCATAATACTGTAATCTCTGAGAGGGGAGAATGTACCATTTATTATAGGAACTGTCACTCTGAGGAGAGATTAATGTGTAAACTGTCCTTCCGTCTGGCAAACAATAGCTTTAGACAAAATTAATTAGGACAGAATGAATCACCAGCAGCGTCGCAAGAGAGACTAAAGTCACGGTGAAAGAAATGCGTCACTCAAATGAATGCATTTTGAAAAATGCTGTAATTATTTGTGTGAGCCTGAAGCATATACATTTGAATAACTTGGAAATAAACATTGACAAAAAAGAAAACATTTTGAACAAACGGGGGCCACTTTTATGCAGTATATTTTAACACAAAACTTGCCTTTTATTTAACAATACAAAACCAGGAACTAAATCAGGAACTAAAAACATCGAAACAGCTCTTATTTTAATATTTGATATATGTGAAACATCCTTTCAATGCAAACATTCTGTAACATTTCCGAACAACCCACAATTCAACTCAGCACTGCAGTGACTGCAGCCAACTGTGTTGTGTAAATAGTTTTGTTTTGCACATACAAGACACATATAAATTCTTAGTGAATTCCCATGTTCCCAAAAATGTTATTCCTTCATTCAGTGCAGATACATTTTCACACAAGAACAAATAAATACAAAACTGTGTTTATGGAAGACATCTGACAACCTTTACATTCAAGAGAACAAAAATTTCAATGCTTTGAAAGTTTTTTGCCTTTCAATTATTTTCTGAAATATTTTGACTTATTGTTCAGTGTCTCTTTGTACCGTGTCTGTGACTAACATTCCCATTTTTGTGGCACAGAGGGGCTGTCAGAGTTGGAGAGGCTGTAATCTGCTCCATGCTTATGGCAGGATAATAGTTGACTTGAGTATTCACATCAAATCTCAGGTGGCAGAAAAATTCAATTTCACCAGCAGCACCCAGAATTATGGTCACACCACCCTCTTACATTCTATTATCAACATCCGCCGAGGCACCAACCATATGGCAATACCTACAATATAACTGATTTTATCAGAGGAGTTACCTTTCAGCCTGCGAGATCTTTTCTAAAGCTCCTACATGGCTGTATGAGTAAGCTTTGGGTTTGGGCTAACGGTGTTCCATCTAGTGATTAAAAACTGTGAGGTGAAAAAGAGAAATAAGTGAAAAAGAAAAAAGGCCGGAGATGAAAGGCTACAGTGAAGTAGCAAGCAGTAATCCGCTGTTACCACAGGCGAGCAGAGGTGTACCGCTCTGATCCATCATTATTGATTAAATATCACCCACCGCCCTCAGTAGCTCAGAATCAAGGGGGGTTTGAATTTCTCGCTGTGGTACAAACAGCAGAGGAACAGTGTTGTCCTGCAGCCCACTCTGATGACCTCTGTGACTGTGTTAGCGCTCACACATCTATGAGAGGTTAACTTTAGAAATCTCTGAGGTGTAAGAGTTGGAGTTTCTCTCAAGAACATTCGATTGACTGACGTTTATGGAAAATAAAGTGATTATTGAAGTACTGGATCCTCATAAAACCACATGAAGCTCTGAAACAATTCTGCTTGTGTAACAATTGTAGCGTCTCTGGTAGGATAAAAGTCACACATAAGTGCCCATTCAATCTAAAATATCATAAACTCCACAACTGTGTCCCAGCTAAAACCACACACACCGAGAGCCAGATGCTACTGGTTCTTATGAGATCACAGACCAGGACTGTCTGCATTCAGGAACTGTTTGAATTCAGGAACTGCACAGAGATGCAGAACCACAGAGATGTGACTGAGGTTCTGAGGAACAGTGTGTTCTCCAAAGTCTCTCTCTCCACCCCATAGATTTTCATTTAGATTGTGACCTTAGGTAAACAGTTTCACAAGAGCAGAGCATCACTCTCACCCTCAACACACACTCTGGTCCGATTCACGACTGTGAATCAGTCCCGGCCGTTTGTGAGTGAACAATGTTAAATGTTAAAACAGTGTTAAAAACACTATTTGCTCTCTCTCTCTCTCTCTCTCTCACACACACACACACAGTTTGAAAAGTACTGTTGGCACTTCTAGCATGGAGACAGCTGAGAGAATAAAGCACGATCCACATCAGTGGCATCTCGACTCCCTCACACCCCCACAGCACTTCTGAGAACAGCCACCGGAGTCAAACCCCTCTGCAGTCAGTTACAAACACAGCTTCTTATTTACCAGTTTTGTTTGTGCACCGCCGTCCTGTGACTCTAACATCAACACTAGCTGTGATAAGCTCTCAGCTGGAGTAATAAAGTCACAGTCATTAAACCCAGGAGACTCAGAGACTCACTGCCATTTACATATTACCAGATCAATCTATCACCATCCGGTCTGAGTCAGTGTGTCTGTACATGTGAGGAGATGATGCTGTGTTGTGTGTTGTCTGCACACATGTGTTAAATGAATGATTATAGTTCTCTAACACACATAACACACATTGTGTTTGATTTGATCTTACAACCATTTATGTACAGATGTGCTTACAGAGCTTTACAGAAGTTTACTGGGAAGGAAATTCCCAGTGTCTCACGCAGCCCAATGTCTCACACAGTCCAGTGTTTCTTGACAGCAGATTAAAGAAGAATTCTGGCTTTCAGGAATTCAATTTAATTAATTAAATTAAGGCACTTATTTTAATTAAAATAAGTTGCAATAATTCATTGTTGTTAGAAAAGCACATGTGACTCTTGTGTTAGTCTTTGCATACTAAACATAAGCAGTTTAATCGGTTGCTGACTGATGTATTCTGAGCGTAGCACATATTTACTGAACTAATTTTATTTGCAGAAAAGTGACGCTTACCTTTGTAATGAATATGTGCATATCAAGAAATGTAAAGCAGCACAAAGTTTGATCACCTGAAATAAACATGCGCAGCACGTCTCAGTAACTAACAACTGATGTCATTAATGAATGTGTCCTGAACAAAATCTGTGACAATACAAACAGCGTCTCTGCTTGAGGCAGAAGAGATAAGAGCAAAGAAGAGATGACAAATGTTATTTCAGCACTTTTCATTACGCTGCATGATCAAATGTTAAAAGGTGGTTTTAATTCCAGGAATCAGAGCTTTATGTTTGTTGACAAGCTCATTATAGAGAAAAAGTGCCATGAGAGGCAGAATGAAACGAAACCATCGATGATAAAAGTCACTGAAACTCTTTCTTCTACTTTCCCATAATGAGATTAGAAACCACATGAAAATGCACAAGACCATGTCTGTCAGCCATCATCTGTTCTGAAACAGTTCTGAATGATGAGTGTGTTGTGTGAGAGAAAACTAACAAACAAACAGATAAACCATCTCTAACGTATGCGGGTTTAAGAACTGTTACGCTTGAGGGATCTTGAGAAATGTCTGAGGTATGTAAAGCTGTTTATGTTGCAGAAACACCATCAGATTCAGCTCTGTTAGTTTTCATGCCCTGTGTGTGATAATCACGCACAATTTGGGGTTTTATATAGAATTGAGGTCATTCAGCACTGACCTCCAAAAACACCAAACTTAACCTCACAAATGTGATTCTAATCTGACTTGGGCTCCAATGAAAGATTTGTCATGTCTTGTGAAGAAACAAGTTCATAAATAAGAATTTTTTGCACAAAAGAGGAACACATCAAATTAAAATTGTGACACAGTCACTAGAAGATTGAATTTTCTCAGATCTCAGATTGCCTTTTCATGAACAAAAGAGACGGTTAAATGTTTCTCATTTGTGAGTGTTGCAGTGACTCTGTGTTGTTGCTGGGTGCTGGTCTCTTCAATGACTTTGATAAAACCAAATTTCTTTCCCTTTTGTTGCTGTTTTGTTCATCACAGACAAGACAAGCTGTCAACCCTAAAGCAATAGTGCAAGTATTTCTGTAGCTTCAACCCTAACTGCATTAGTGCAACTCTCATTTACTGTAAATACATGAACACCTTTAGTGTAACGTACAGTAATCTCCTGCCACATGCACAAATGTTAATCAGAGACAAACACTTCTCACACCCTGTGCAAATAACACACAAACACACACACACACACACACACACATGTATTTGCCCTGGAAAGTGCATGTTGACACACTGTTTTTAGTGTGAACCAGCCAAAAGAACGTGTTGAAGACCTTCATGAAAAGTCATTTTGAATCGAAAAAATTAAAACAA
The DNA here is from genome assembly GCA_036877545.1 of Yasuhikotakia modesta. Classification (NCBI taxonomy): domain Eukaryota; kingdom Metazoa; phylum Chordata; class Actinopteri; order Cypriniformes; family Botiidae; genus Yasuhikotakia; species Yasuhikotakia modesta. The sequence goes on along the minus strand of JBAJNP010000920.1, from coordinate 1,482 downwards.
ATTGATATTCCACTGTGTGTCATTCTCTCCTCACAGCAGGGCTTCACATCCATAATGCTGAGAATGGAGCGCTGACCTCTGACGTCTCTGTGCCCGGCGTGCTAATCAATCGCAGACGTCAGCCAAAAACATGAGGCTTGCAACATCCCACAGCGATTGTGAAATCTGTGCACCGCACAGACAGCATTGTGTTTACAAATGCCACCCGACTCAATCAAAATACACTGAGAATTCTGTACAAACAAATCTAAGTTTGTGTCACTGAGCTACTTGCACTGAGAGAGTCAATACCAGATAACAGCAAATCTGTAGAACTGACGCAAGCTGTGAAGGACAAACTCACAGTCAAACCCTGCGTCCAGAATCCTGATAAACCAGCTGCTGAAAACTGAAACAGTGATGAGAGCGTTTCAGCAAAACCAGCAGCAATATTCTGCAAAAAAAAGCAGAGGGTATGTGGTGAAATGATGAAAAAGATATTTAAGTTCATGTTTATGCTAATAACACAATCAAATGCACGTGTGTTATTTTATAAGGTGACAGCAGCGGGGGACGCGGTATCACTGATCTGCTGCATTCACCACCAGCTCTGAAAACCAGCCGGCAAACTGGGAAATTATGTCGTGCAAATTGCATTCAGTGCTAGTTTTTTTGGCATGTTTGCAGCAGTACCTGATTTGCATAATTCCTTTAGTAAATAAGGTGCTAAAACTATGCAGACAGCGCAGACAAATAAATGCCATCAGCATGTGCAGTTTATCTCCTCTCAGTGTCTCAATGATTCTCATCAGTGTCTGATCTGATTTTATTATCACATATTTCTGGCTACATGGAAACAGTGATGTGTGTGTGATGTGCGTGTGTGTGATGTGCATGTGCGTGTGTTGTGCGTGTGCGTGTGTGATGTGCATGTGTGTGTGTGATGTGCATGTGTGTGTGATGTGCATGTGTGTGTGTTGTGCGTGTGTGTGTGATGTGCATGCGCGTGTGTTGTGCGTGTGATGTGCATGTGCGTGTGTTGTGCATGTGTGTGTATGTGTATGACTTCTGTTGACATGCAAGTCAACTCACCTACAGCGATACACCAATTAATGCTTTCAGATGTGGACGGGGCTCATTTATGTCACAACACGGTTATGTGCTCAGATTTACTGCAAAGCTGGGAGCAGCAGAATTCTGGGATATTATCATTATCTTCACATATTGTGACGAGGAGATGTTTCTTCAGAAATCACTTCATCATAATGAGCTCAAAGGCCAAGAGCTCCAGTGAAATCTGTGAAATGAATCTGAGACAGTGGAGGTCATTGGTTCAGAATTCTCACTCAGTGCAGCATAATGCATAATAACATTCAATACAGAGTGCGGCTCGCTCAGATAAACACACCTGAAGATGCACACAAACCTTAAATAAACACGGTCTGACAAAGTCCACCATCCTTTGTGTAGCTGCACAAGGGCAGGAAAATCTCTCCTCCACCG